>ML810251.1:83970-117472 GCA_009831015.1 Picea engelmannii
CAGACAACGAGAGAGGTGTTTTCACACTTTCAGTTGTGAAAAATCAAATCGGAATCAAATTGCAATTGTCGCGAAAAAGAAACAAATGTCTTGAAACATAGTGTGATGACAATTTGTCGTTTAGAAGACAAGAGGTGTAGGCAACGTTTTTATAGTAATACAAAAAAATAGTTGGCTTCCAACACAATCCATCATCCCAGATTTTTGAGTAATCATTTTGATACATTATCTTTGTCATAGAAGGTTTTCACCATGCTTCTTCTATATATAAGATACTCTGCATCAAGTTGTTTGAATCCATACAAGGTCTTCTTATATCTGCATACATGGGTCTCTTTCTGGTATAAGCTTCTGTCTCAAGTTGCTTTATTTGGGAAGAACAATCTTTTATATGTAAAATCCAATCCATGGATACTACATGAGGTATATCTGATTTACTGGAACAAGTTGTTGTCATAGTCTTCTAGAAGAACCTCTAGTTCTGAATCTCACAATATTTCTATTCATAATTCAACTTCCATTTCTCCAAGCTGGTAGTCTTATGATTCTTGGTATAATACCCGGTTGTTATGGTTTTTCTTTCTTTCTTTGTAATCTTCATGTTCTTCCTCATGTTTCTCTTTAGCTTTTGGGTCCATGGAGTCTTCTATAGATTCCATGCCTTGAAGATTCCAACTTCTTCCTTTCATCATAAGATCATGGATGTATATGGACAACCAAGGATACTTTAAGGCTTCTTTTCGAAGAAGACTTCTTCTAAAGTCAAACTGAACACATGATTCTTATCATGGATTTTATTTTTAATGGGAACATGGATAGATACTTCATAATCCTCAATGGATCATATCATTTAGGATTATCTCCCTCCTAATCCTTTCTTCATACATGAATGTGTTCTCTTCTTTTGGAATTCTATAATCAACTCCCTTCGTCTAAGAGAGTCCACACTTCTGTCTACATCCTTATTTCCTTTTGCAAAGTGTCACAAGTCTTTTTATATTTTCCTCTTGATTGCCAAATTCTTTTTGTTTTTATTTCTTTTGGGTCTCTTCAGGTTTGATTCTGATTTCAACTTATCTCGCAATTGTTAATTGTATAATAGTTTCCACAGGAATTGTTACCAAGGATTGTAAACATAATTCATCTTTTCAGATACATTACTTGACTAGTAATCATCGTAATAGTAATCCTTATCTTGTTATTATTCCACAGGTGTTGTTTCACTGACCATATTATCTTCTAAGAAATAGATATACATGAACTATGTAAACATGGTATGTACAAGGACTATGTTACAGAAGAATATTGTTACCTTGACTAGAAGAAGAAATCTGCTTCATCTTGTTTGAATTTCTTTGAGGGTTCCTTTTCTTCGGCAACTGTTTCTTTGTGTGTTTCCTTTCTTTTCTTTAAATAGAGACAATGATTCTTGTAGTGACCATATTTTCGACAGTTGAAGCATTGTATTTTTTACATATCCTTCTCTTGATTTGGTTTCTTCCTTGAGTCAAACTTATTCTTATTCCTGAATTTCTTGAACTTTGTTGTGTAGGTTTGATAATCATCTTTGCTTTGGAATTTCTCTTTTGCGCTAATCCTTGATTCTTCTTGTGCACAACAAGTCCAAAGTTCTTCAAATGTGGGATACCCCTTTCTTGTGTTCATGCTTGCGGCAAATGCATCCCATGTCTTGGGAAGTCCATTGAGTACTATATTTACTAGTTCCTTCTCTGAAATGATTTCTTCAATAACTTGTAGTTGATCTCTTAACTGAGATATTCTCATAAGGTATGATGTTATACTGTTGTCATCATTCATTTTCATGTCACAGAGCTCATTCTTCAGACTCATTACTTGTCCAATGTTTCTGATTGAGAAGAGGTTAGTTAGGGCATCGTACATCTCCTTAGATGAGTCGGGATGAGAGATGTAGGGTATCAAGTGGTGTTTTACAGAGTCCACTATGATACTCATGGAATTGATGTCATTGTCATTGAACTTTCCATAACTGTAACGTTTTGAGGTTCCTTCACTTTTCCTGCTTCAACTTGTGGTTCTACGATCTCGCCTTTCACAATATCCAATACTTTATTCTTGGCAAGGATGAGGTCAATCCTTGTCTTCCATGCTATGAAGTTAGAGGCCCCTTCTAATTTTTTTTCCGAATTCATAGAATAAGTCATGACTTCTTTGATTTGGTCAACCTTTGAATTTGACTTGGTCAACCTTTGACTTTGACCAAAAACTCAAATTTGACGTCTTAGCTTGCTGAGAGTGCTAGTAGGTGCACTAAGTTAGGGTGTACTAGGCTGTCCAGAAATTAGGTCAATCTCTTCACTTAAGGTGCCTCAACAAGAGGGTTAGGGTTTCATTGCTGCAACAAAAACTTTGACTACAACTGCAACTGCAACTGAGCAAATTCTCCCAATATATCTTTCGATAGTTAGACTGTGATGCAAGAGCATCACTCCACCTCAACAAATGCACCAGCACACCAACACACAATGGAGAAAGGGAGAGGTGCCGACCCTCCCATTTTTAAATTTGAAATAAGCCTGCACGAATTATTCGTGTTGTAAGGCTGATAAATGCCAGGCCATGCCTTTGTACAAGTAGTGGATAGGGTTTCCTTAAATGGTTTCCTGTAGCAGGCCCAGGTCGTAGTCAGGTCTGGGTAGACATTTAGGGAATGTAGCCGTAGAGGTATGGTGCCATATCTGAGATAACGATGGCACTAAGGCGGTATAGAGGATAAGCTCGGGGGGAGCCCTCTTTTGTAATTAGGAGACTTAGGAGAGGAAGAAGGAGATCTCAGGAAAAAAGAGTCTTAGAAGGACTTAGGAGGTCTTAGAAGTTCTGAGAGAGAGATTGAGAGAACTAGGACTTTGTTACAGTCTAGTTTTTGTATTCATCTGTATAGACACACAAAGATAATAGAAAATCATTTTTTCCTGCATATTGTTATTCATGTATTTTGTATTTCATGAATGAATGCTGTAGATGTATGATAGGTTTTCATTTATAGTAGGAAGATAGATTTATTTTATCTTCATTGAGTTCTGTTATATTGTTCTGGGTTCCTTAGGCTGTGCAAGAAGTGCACAACAGAACGTTGGAAGTTATGTAGCCAACGTAATGAGTGTGCATCTGAATCTCTCTGTTGAGTTCAAATGAGAATGTGCCAGGAGGGCACACCAAGATAGTTTGCAGACTCAAAGGGAGCTTCAAGGTTGTTGAACACCTTAGAGGTAAGATTTGTGTAGAGAAGGCACAAGGAGACAGAACTACTAAAGGTTCTGTAGAGATATGCGAGGTGGGCATCGAGCAAGTGCAAGGAGTGCACGAGAAGAACTCTATTTTGAGTTCAGAGAGGAGAGAAGTGTCCATGAGGAGACACAAACAGATTTGTTGAATACTCTGTCGGCTCAGCAAGGAGTGCTTGAGCATAAGTTGCCAAGAGGGCACTTATATCCCTTTGAGGAGTGAAAGGGACAGAGACCTCTGAGGTCCGAGTAGTTGAAGCTCAAGGAGGAAAGCATAGTTGTTGAACACTCTGGATGAAGAACTGTGCAAGGAGTGCACCAGGCCAACACTTGGATGAAGTGTTGAAAGAAAACCATATGAAGGCTAGTCAAAGCGCAAGGAGAACGTGTAGAGTGAACTTGTTTCAAGGTCCAAAGCTCAGGAGGTCGAGCGCAAAGTATGCCAAGAAGAGCACCAAAACTCTGCTAAGGAAGAAGAGGGAGGAGTCCCTTAGAACTGAGTAAGTCTCAAAAGATTAGGAGAGATAACATGAGGAGTGTGCATGAGTGGACTTATTCCAAGTCCCAAAGCTCAAGAGGGGTAGCGTTTTCATAACACAGACGAGACACAAGGTCACAGGTCTCGCAGATGAATCAAAGGTAGAGGCCTTTGAATGTTGGAAATCTTCCCAGTCAGGAATAAATTGAAAGCTCAGGAGGAGGAGCGTCAACAACCATTAGATCAGTTGCAGAAGAGGAAATATGGATCGTTGAATCTCACGTCCAGACACCCAGGAAGAGTGCGCAGGAGGAAACAGATCTCAGCCGTCAGATCTGGAAGCGTGTGGACCAAGGGAAGAGATAAGAAATGTTAAGCTCTTTTTGGAGTTCGAGAGTCGGGGAGTCAGGGTTGGCTCACTCGCAAAGTCCCGACACGTGAAATCACGACGCGTCTTTTGTGTACGTGTGCAGTAACAATCCGCGGTTGTGTGGAGGTGAGGCTCGCACTTGGTGCTTAGTTGCGCAGGTAGATTTTCATAAAGGACCTGTGGATTTGTTCATGGGATTCCAGCAGGGAATTGAAGAGCTTCTTCAGCTCGATAGATTGAAGAACGATCCTTGACCGGGAGGTCAGCGGACCCTGTCAAGGCAGAGGTAAGGGGTCTGCATCAAGTGGTATCAGAGCTCATATTTTAAATTTATGTATCAGAGAGTAGATACATAAAATACTTTGATACACACCATCAAGTGGTATCAGAGATGATTTTCGTTTGTAGATTTCAAGCGAAGGGGATAAAGGAGATAGTCTGGTATCATCATGAGGTATCAGTGTTGATTTCATCTATATATTTCAGGTGAAGGAGGTAGAGAAGACAATCTGACTACATCAAGTGGTATCAGAAGATGAAGTTCACTTGTGGACAATAGGTGAAGGAAGACAAAGTATTGATACTCTGTAAATATCGTTGCAAGGTGTGCAACAAATGGTAGATAGCCAGGAGGGATGAAGAAAAAGAAGGATGGATACTGAAGGCCATTACCGTGGTCAAAGTGGAGACCACCAGTAGAAAACCAAAGCATAAATTGATGAGGAACTCACTGAGATAAGAGCGAGAATGAAACATCTGATATTGAAAATGTAGTAGGAGGCAAAAGTACGCTGGAGGTACGAATGGCCTCTGAACAGGAAATCCAAATGGCCTGTTCAAAAGTTGTTGGCCAGCAAACAACAACAAGATTTGAGGAAGTGGCTAAGGTATGATAAAAACCTTAGTGACACAGAGCTGGTTTGCATTTGTGAGCCAGAATTTGGAGAAACCCTCAATGATGAGGAAGGGAGATCAATTTCATATTTCATAAATTGCTAGGAGGGCAGAGATGAATTTTCAAATTGCCAGGTGGGAAATGAAATGATATCATTGGAGGATATCATAGACTGTCAGGAGGACACCAGTGGAAATTCATATTTCTAGGTGAGCAATGATATGAGATTAGGAGAAGATCTCACAAACTGCCAGGGGTGCAGAAATGGACTTTGAAGTTGCTAGGTGGGCAATAGAAAGAGATCAGAGGAAGGTCTCGTGTACTTCCAGAGGAGTAGTGATGAAATTTAAAATTTCCCGGTGGGAAATGAGATGGGATCGGTTGATCTCATAGACAACCAGGTGGGCAGAAGAGAAGTCTCAAATTACCAGGTGGGCATAGGGAAGGAGATGAGATTTTCTGAGAGTCTCACAGACTTTGTTGAGAGTTCATGTGAGTGCTGATGGATGAAGAATAATGTGGGTTTGCAGACCATGTGAATGAAAATGATGAGAAGTTATAAACTCTCACCATCCAGGAGGAGGATCAGAGGAACATTATGATTATTGGGGGAATTCATATATTCCTACCAGATAGCCCAGTTGAGGCTAGAGCGTGTGTTGCAGATGCAACAATAGAAGAAGGAAAACCGATGGTGACTTTCATGATGAAGGAGAAAATATCAGAAGCTGCCCAAGGAGAAGAGAAACAAATGGAGAAGACACTGATGTCTACCCCAACATAAGGAGAGGAGCATTCAGAAGAATGGCTCAATTTTTTTAGCTAGGAAGATGAAATAGAGATGACTACAATACTGGAGCCTGCAGCAGAAAGAGAAGCAGATATCATAGACCTTGATGATTTGTATGAGGAATTGGAAGCCCTAGAGAGAAGGGTCATGGTGAAAATATTTCACATCCAACAGGCTAAGTTGGAGACAGATGGAGGAGCATACCAGCCCCAAGAGCAGCTAGAAGAAGTTGGACTTGAGCCAACACAAGGAGAAATTGCAGAAGCTAATCTATCAGAGGAGAAAGCTGAGCAGTAGCTCAAAGATGAGACATCATAACTGGAGTCTGCAGTAGAATGGAAAGTTAATGATACAAGAGAAGAAAACAACATGGGGTATCATGATGATCTACTCACTAATGAGGAAGACTTGCATCCGAAAATACTACATAAGGAGAACCAACCACTGGAGTAGTTGGACAGAGTGATAGAGGAGATACAAAGGATGATGTTGAGGTCACCGCAAGAAGCAATCATCAAAGGGAAGATGAACAGAGCATAACCTTCCATAGTAGAAGGAAAGAAAAAGAAGAAGCAACAACAACAACATCATAGCTGGAGAGGAGCAAGAGGACAACTCCAGAAGAGAATTTGAGATCCAAGAGGATTTCAACATTGGAGAAGAGGAGCTCGTGAACATGAGATCATGTTTTTCCTAGCAGGGGAGTAATGATGCAGGAACATCACTCCAACTCAACAAATGTGCCATCACGCCAACGCGTAGACGCACAATGGAGAAAGGGAGAGGCACCAACCCTCCCATTTTTAAATTTGAAATAATCCTATACAAATTATTTGTGTTGTGAGGCTGATAAATGCCAGGCCATGCCTTTATACATGTAGTGGATAGGGTTGAATTAAATGGTTTCCTATAGTAGGCCCAGGTCGTAGTTAGGTTTGGGTAGACATTTAGGGAATGTAGCCGTAGAGGTATGGTGCTGTATCTGAGATAGCGATGGCACTAAGGCGGTAGAGAGGATAAGCTCGGGGGGAGCCCTATTTTGTAATTAGGAGACTTAGGAGAGGAAGAAGGAGATATCAGGTAGAGAGAGTCTTAGAAGGACTTAAGAGGTCTTATAAGTTCTGAGAGAGAGATTGAGATAACTGGGACTTTGTTACAGTCCAGTTTTTGTAATCATCTGTATAGACACACAAAGATAATAGAAAAGAAATTTTTCCTGCATATTGTTGTTCATGTATTTTGTATTTCATGAATGAATGTTGTAGATGTATGATAGGTTTTCATTTACAGTAGGAAGACATATTTCTTTTATCTTCATTGAGTTCTGTTATATTGTTCTAGGTTCTTTAGGCTGTGAAAGAAGTGCACAACAGAACGTTGGAAGTTCTGTAGCCATCGCAAGGAGTGTACATCTGAATCTCTCTGTTGAGTTTAGAGGAGAATGTGCCAGGAGGGCACACTAGGATAGTTTGCAGACTCAAAGGGAACTTCAAGGTTGCTTAACACCTTGGAGGTAAGATTGTGTAGAGAAGGCACAGGGAGACATAATTACTGAAGGTTCTGTAGAGCTCTACCAGGTGGGCATTGAGCAAGTGCAAGGAGTGCACGAGAAGAACTCTATTTCAAGTTCATAGAGGAGATAAGTGTCCAGGAGGAGACACTCACAGAGTTGTTGAATACTCTTTCGGCTCAGCAAGGAGTGCTTGAGAATATATTTCCAAGAGGGCACTTATATCCTTTTGAGGAGCGAAAGGGACAGAGACCTCTGAGGTTCGAGAAGTTGAAGCTCAAGGAGGAAAGCAGATTTGTTGAACACTCTGGAAAAAGACCTGTGCAAGGAGTGCACCAGGCCAACACTTGGAAAAAGTGTTGAAAGAAAACCATCTGAAGGCTAGTCAAAGTGCAAGGAGAACGTGTAGAGTGAACTTGTTTCAAGGTCCAGAGCTCAAGAGGTCGAGCGCAAAGTATGCCAAGAAGAGCACCAAAAGTCTACTAAGGAAGCAGAGGGCCGAGTCCCTTAGAACTAAGTAAGTCTTAGAAGCTTAGGAGAGATAACACGAGGATTTTGCATGAGTGGACTTATTCCAAGTCCAAAATCTTAGGAGGGGTAGCATTTTCAGAACGCAGACGAGACCCAAGGTCATAGGTCTTGCAGAGGAATCAAAGGTCAAGGCCTTTGAACGTTGGAAATATTCCCATTCAGGGAGAAATTGACAGCATAGGAGGAGAAGCGTCGACAACCATTAGATCACCTGCAGAAAAGGAAATATGGACCATTGAATCTCACATCCAGACACCCGGGAAGAGCACTCAGGAGGAAACAGATCTCAACCGTCAGATCTGGAAGTGTGTGGACCAACAACTGTTGGATCTAGAGGAAGTGCACAAGGTTTATCCCTGTAGAGTGCATAGGAGGAGAGCCAAATTGCAAAGTCACGAAGTCCTGAAATCATTGGGACCGTCCATCGTCAGAAGACAGGTGGGAGAATATCATCATTTCATTGACTCGTGACTCAAAGGAGTCAAAGGTCGAGTCATGAGAACTTGTGAAACACAAAATTGTGATTTGATCTGAGCCGTTAGATCCATAGGATCCTGAACCGTCGGATTTGAGGTGCTCCAAAATATTGGCAATTTGGGAGTCGATAATGTGAAGGAGATCGTGAATTAGAGGATGCAAGTCATGAAATCCCGACATCATCAGAATTTTCCATTGGGAGGGATGCGTGGCGAGAGACCAACATTTTGCTGACTCGCAGGAGGGAAAAGTCAAAGGTGGAAATCATGAGAATTCGTGAAAGGTGAACTCATGAAAAGATCACAACTGTTGATCAAGGAGAGATCTGGACCTTTGATTGTCCAGGAAGAATTTTGACATTTCAGGGATAAGGAGAACAGAGTTGAAAAGTATTTCAACCTCACGATACGCGAAGTCCTGATACGCAAAACCCCGACGAGATCTGAGCCATCAGATCGTTGGGTAACCAGGACCATCGGATTGGGAGCTCTGAAATATCGACATTTCAGGAGTTGAGAGAATGAAGGTGAATCGCATCAGGAATTCCCGATACACGGAATCCCGATGCACTTGATATTTGGGCATTGGGTCATGGTGAATTGTCACATGGACGTAGGCCAAGGGAGAGATAATGAATGTTAATCTCTTTTCGGAGTTCGAGAGTCGTGGAGTTAGGGTTGGCTCACTCGCAAAGTCCCGACACGCGAAATCACGACGCACCTTTTGTGTAGGTGTGCGGTCACAGTCCGTGGTCGTGTGGAGGTGAGGCTCACGCTTGGTGCTTAGTTGCGCAGATGGAGTTTCATAAAGGACCTATGGATTTGTTTGTGGGATTCCAACAGGGAATCAAAGAGCTGCTTCAACTCGATATATTGAAGAACGATCCTTGACCGGGAGGTCAGCGGACCTTGCCGAGTCAGAGGTAGGGGGTCTGCATCAAACTATCCGAAGATAGTGTGGGCCCATAACCTGTTAGAAAAATAGGTTTGCTCATTTCACCATAGACAATAAAGTAATATTGTCACCCAACCATAGGACGAAGCCACCCTCGAGCACCTTAACCTTGACAAAGAATAATTCTGGAAGAAACCCTAGAACCAATAGCCAATCAATGTAGTGTACCTCTCTCCAGAGCTAGCGCACAAGGCAGAATGTCCAAACCATAACCAAGAGAAAGTCCAAGCCTAAAATCGAAAATACAAGTTGTAGTAGTTGCAGCTGCAACTACTCTCCAGACTTGTGCACTTACTAAATTTCTGTAGTGCACACTAGATTTCTGCAGTTGTGAGCCATGTGTGTACAAATGAGCTCTGACATACTGTATTTATACTTCTCTTTCTTAGATTTCTGCGCTGAATTCTCTTTCTGGAGGCTAAAGACTCAATATTAATTATTTTCTTTAGCTGACTTGTCTTCTAGGGTTATGTCCAAAGCTTTAGGGTTTCTTCTTGCTTTATCGAATATTCTATTCTTGTTAGGGTTAAACGTGGAGGTTAATACCTCCCGCAACTACCATAATATCAACAACAACATGGTCAACATGTGGTGGAGCAGTATGGCTTCATAAGTTGATTGCAAAATTGTTTGATCTCGAGTTGAAGGAAACCTGTATCTTTTATGACAAAGAGAGTTGCATAAAGTTGTCAGTGAATCGAGTGTGTCATGACAAGAATATCAATATCAAGTACCATTATATCTGAGAGATGATACAAAAGGGAGCATTAAAGCTCCAATATGTTCCTACCGACGAGCAGGTAGGAGAGGTGTTAACTAATCCTTTCTTGAGAGTGAAGTTCGAATACTTCAGAGACAAGATTGGTGTGGTCCATAAGGATTTTCCCTCATGAGAGGGAGTGATGTGTTCCCCAGTAGTGGGAAGTGATGTGTGCTCCAGTAGCGGAAAGTGATGTGTTCCCTAGTAGAGGGAAGTGATGTGTGCTCCTGTATTGGAAAGTGATATGTTTCCTAGAAGCGAGAAGAGATATGTTCCCCAATAGAGGGAAGTGATGTGATCCCAAGTAGATAAAAGTGATGAGAACCACAGTAGAGAAATATACCCCAACATAGGATGGTACGCTACCCCAATGCAGGTTGGTAACCACAATGTAGGCTCGTACGCTACCCCAACGCAGGCTCGTACGCTACCCCAGCGCAGGTTGGTAACCCCAACGCAGGCTAGTACGCTACCGCAACGAAGGTTGGTAACCCCAAATCATGCTGGTACGCTACCCCAACCTAGGCTAGTACTCCAACGCAGGCTGGTATGTTACTTGAAGTAGACCCCCTTCTCTCCTAAGGGCTGTGCGACCTCCTGGTTAGGATCTTCGATTCTGGAGTCAGTTGACTCTCTGAAACCCCACTGGTATCGTTCTGTGTTAAACACAAGTCCTCTCGACTCCCTATGCAGGCCTCTCGGCCCTCGTGACCTTTCTTTTTGCGCTCTATGAAAACCTCAGAGTATTGGGCGTTAACGCCTTTCCTTTCCTCTCAGCCCCTCCTCCTATGTGACCTTGGTGATGACCACGCGATTGCGGGTGTGACCACAAGTGGTTTGAAGTCAAACTACTTTTGGGCCCGCAATTCTCCTCGAGCCTCCACGTGTCTCCCTGGTGAAACCATGGTATGGATTGTGGCCCACCCTCAACTTTTTAAAGTCCGCACAACTCCTATCCCCGCAATGCAAGATGATCGTCAATCTCACGATCTTGACGGTGCTTTCAAATGGATGACCAAGATCTATTCCTCATAATCAACGATTCGAACTCCCTCCTCCCAGATCGATGACTGTGGTTGATTCAGAATTCTGGGCTCTAGAATTCTCAAGTTTTGAACCTTGTTTTCCTTTGCAGGGCAATCTTCCGAAGCGGAAGATCTGCTGACACCTGTCCCCTTGAATCAACGGTTTTGATCTCTGCAGTTCTCCGAAATGTGGGGTTTTGAAATCTCAAACCTCGCCTTCGTTCGTACTTCAATCATCTAGAGCAAGTGATCTGAAGACACCTGTCCTCACAATCAACGATCCAACTTCTACCTTGGGTGTTTGACGTTTCAACCCATATCAATGGTCTTGAGACCCTCCTCTCGATCAATGGTCGAGATCTCCTCCAGGTTTTCGACTTCGGGGATTTCGAATCTCAAACTTCACCCTTTCCCCAATGCTTTTATCCGAAGGCTGTGATCGAGTGACGCGTGTCCCCCCCCTAGATCAACGACCGAGGATCACTTCGGGTCTATACCCGGAGTACACATATTCACACCATGTCTCCCCTGAATCTGACGGCTAGAGATCGCTTTGGGACTTTACCCGGAGCTCACTAATCTTCGCCATGTCTCCTCCAGATCCGAGGCTCAGATTCACTTCGAGTCTTCAGGCCTTCGAGGTTTGGCGACCTCAAATCTCAAACTGAAAAATCCCACGACAAATTTCTCAGAGCTCACGATCTGTTGACAAGTGTCCTCCGATAGATCAACAACTCTCGACTCTTCTGCACTCCACGCTTCAAGAATCTGAAGTTTCAAACTTGATTCCTCCTAAGCTCGCGATATCCAACGACTCATATTCTCCTTGGTGATCCAACGCTGGACGTTCACCTCTGACGATTTGACGGCTCAACCTGCTTCAAATGATCAGACGACGAAGATTTCACTTCGGAAATCCGGAACTCCAGACTTCAGAAGTTTCAAGTCTCAAATCTTGGCGGGTTCTCTCCCCTGTGTATACGAAGCGCTAAAGCTCATGTACCTTGTATTCAATCAGATGACTATTGGTCCTTACACTGTGATCCAATGACTAACATCGCTCCTCCTCCTGAGCTTTCGATTTCTTTGACTTATAATACTTTCTAAGTGTTGAAAGGTTTCAAACCTTTGCTCCTCCGACGAGTTTGACTCTTGGATCTTGTTAACACTTATGAAAAGTGTTATTCCTCTTGAGCTTGGTCTTGTGAAGACTTCAACTTCTCATGCACTCCTTGTATTTCGGGGATTTCTATAACTCAGGTCCGAAGGATTTCTCGAAGAGAAGTTCCTCTCGCCCTCCCGACATTATCCTTTTCTGGTTCTTCAACTTCTTACAAAGTCCCTTCGACACTTAGTCAGATCTCAGATTTGTGCACTCCTTGCACCGGATCTTTATGCAAGGTTTGAATTCTTACAGATGACTGTGCACGACTTGCACCGGTCTCTTTGCACTCCTTTCAAAGAGAAGTTTCGTGTTATCTTTTTTGAGCTTCAGAACCTAAACAGATCTCGACAACACACTTCTAGCTTTCTGTGTGCACACCTTGCACCACTTGACAGAAGAGAAACAATTTAAACTTATCCTAACATTCATAGTTCAATCTACTCATAACGAAATTCATTCATTCATTCATGAAAACACAACAACAAGGAATTGCAAGCAATGTCCACACCATGCATTGGGTCAATTTTCCTCTGTTATATTCAAAATTGAAAATGGATACAACTATATCAAAACAAAAACTGAAAACTCAGAAATCTCCTACTAACTTGCATCTAGCCTCATTTGGGCATACATAATCTCTATTTATCTCAGAGGGTTCTTAGGGTCCCCCCCAACTACTTGTCTACTCCAAAACCTAACCTAACGACTATCTTAGATTAGTCATATGCCAAAGCAGGAGTGGAATCTCCCACTTGGATCGCAATCATTCAAGTGTGCCTCAAAGATTTTTCCGGCACTGAGTTCAAGCGTGTTTCAAAATTGCTGAGTTCAGACATGCTTCAAAATATTCGCCGAGACTGCCAGCGCTGAGTTTCTGGAAATATTTCCATCCACTGAGTGGTCCTACTCCGCGTGCTTGACAACGATGCTCCTGCATCATACTCCCCTTGAAAAAAATTCATGGACTCCTATCCATGATCTCCTGCACCGACTTTCCATGCTTCTGGATAGCAGCTTCATTTTCTCAACTGGCATCTTCTATTGGGTGTCCCTTCCACTTGACCAGATATTCAAAATAGGTCTTCGTTCTGGTCTTCTTTCCATTTCTCTGATCAACAATCTTGTTCATCTATGGTTTTTCTACTGTAGGCATTTGTTTCTCCCACTGAATATTCTCTTGATCTTCTAATCCCTTTGTGTCATCTTTCCTGTAAGGATACATGTCTGAAACATTGAATATGGGTGATATGACCACATCATATGGCAACTTAATCTCATAGGTGTTTGCATCAAACTTCTTCAAGATCTTACATGGTCCTATATTATTCATTTTTAACTTGTTATATGTTCCCCTAGGGAACCTTTCTTTCCTGAGATGTGCCAGAACCTGATCTCCTACTTCAAATTTAAGTTCTCTGTGATGTTGATCAGCTCTGGGCTTGTACTCCTGGTTAGAACTTTGGAACTGTCCTCTGATCTGGCTATGGAGCTTCTGCATTTCTGCAGCAAAATCTTCTGCTCCAACGTTCCTTATCTCACTCTGTTCCAAGTCTCTCAACTTAGATACTCCCCTGGGTTGCATTCCATACAATATTTGGAATGGGCTCTTTCCCGTGCTCCTATTTGGTGAGTCATTGTATGCAAATTCGGCTTGTGGCAGAATCTGATCCCACTGATTATGGTGCTCAGTAACCAGACTCCTCAATAGGTTTCCCAAACTTCTATTTACCATCTTAGTTTGTCCATCTGTCTGAGGGTGATAAGCTGAGCTGAAGGACAAATTTGTCCCTAACTTCTTCCACAATGTTCTCCAAAAGTGACCAACAAATTTTGTGTCTCTTTCCGAGACAATGCTTCTAGGTAGGCCGTGAAGTCTTACAACTTCCTTGAAAAACAAATTTTCAACATGTGTTGCATCACTGGTCTTCTGGCATGGGATAAAGTGTGCCATGTTTGAAAATCTATCCACCACCACAAATATGGAATCAAATCCTCTTTGCGTTCTTGGCAGTCGCAACACAAAATCCATGCTTATTGCATCCCAAGTCCTCTCTGGTATTGACAATGGTTGATACAATCCAGTGTTTTGTATTTTTCCTTTTGCATGTTGACAAATTCTACATCTGTTCACAAACTTTATCACTTGTGTTCTCATACCTGGCCAATAGTATGAACTGCCCAACTGTGCAAATGTTTTATCATGGCTGAAATGTCCAACAATCCTCCACTATGCTTTTCCATCAAAAGTTTATCCCTCATTGAGAACTTTGGTATGCACAACTGATTTCCCTTGAACAACAATCCCTTTTGAATCATATACTCTGTCCACTGGATTCTGTCTCTTAGCATAGGATTTGCACATGCTTCATATGCTTCCTTGAAATCTATATCATCGCAATACATGTCCTTAAGGTGTTCAAACCCCAAGGTATTCACCTGAAATTCCTGCAGAATCAAACATCTCCTGCTTAATGCATCAACAACTTTGTTATCATTCCCAACAATATGTTTTATGACAAAAGTAAAATTTTTCATAAACTCAACTCACTTTGCATGCCTCTGATTCAATTTTTCATGTCTGGTTATGAATTGTAAGGCCTGGTTATTGCTATACAAGACAAATTCATGTGGGACAAGGTAATGTATCCACTTCTTCAAGGCTTGAATTATGGCATAAAACTCCTTATCATACATGGAGTATCTTCTCTTGGTCTCATTTAGCTTCTCACTGAAACAGGCGAGATGTCTATTATCCTGGCTCAAAACTGCTCCAATTACAAATCCACTTGCATCACATTTCACCTTAAATGTCTTTTCAAAATTTGGCAAGACCATAATTGGTCCTTCTGTTATTTTCTCCTTCAGTATATTGAATCTCCTCTCGACATCCTCTGTCCACTTAAAAGACTTGTGCTTCTTCTTCACTGTATCCATAATTGGCGCACAAATTCCACTGAAGTCTCTGATCAACTTCCTATAGAAGCTTGATAATCCATGGAATCTCCTTACTTCAAACATACTCTTCGGTGACGACCATTCTTTGATTGCTTTCACCTTCTCTGGATCCATCTTCAGTTCATTTGAAGAGATCTCAAAACCCAAGTAAATGAATTTTGTCTTCATAAAAGAGGACTTCTTCAGATTTATCAACAACTTCTCTTGCTGTAGTCTCCTCATCACTAGTGTCAGGTGCCTCAAATGCTCCTCTTTAGTCCTACTAAAGATCAATATATCATCCAGATATACAACCACAAACTTGCAATGAAATCCTTCAGTGTCTCATTCATCGGCCTCATAAAAGTACTCAGGGAATTTTTTAAGACAAATGGCATAACAAGCCACTCATACAAACCCTCATTTTTCTTAAAGGCTGTCTTCCACTCATCACCTTCTCTCATTCTAATATGGTGATATCCACTTTTCAAATCTATCTTAGAAAAGAAACTTGCTCCACTTAAACATTCCATTAAATCGTCCATTCTTGGTAAAGGGAATCTATACCTGATGGTGATCTTGTTAATGGCTCTTGAGTCTGTACACATTCTCCATCCCCCATCCTTCTTTAGACTCAACACAGTTGGTACTACACATGGACTCAAGATCTCTCTGACCAAACCCTTGTCTAATAGTTCTTGGACTTGGTTCTTCACTTCCTCATTCTCTCGAGGTGTCAATCTGTATGCTGCTTTGTTTGGCAGACTTGCTCCCGGTATCAAGTCAATATGGTTGTTGATACTTCGGATGGGTGGAAATGAGTTAGGCAACTCATCCACTACCATGTCAGCAAAATTATTTAACAATTCCCGAACTTCTTCAGGCAAATCATCCATTGAAGTACTTATAAGGATAACTCTGGGTTTCCTCACCACAACAAACTGCATCTCCTGTTCTTTCTTGACTTCTTTCAGGATTTCCTTCCCTCTCATGAGAAGTATGCTTCTGCTGGCTTCCTCTTTTACTTTCTTCTCCTCTATTGGCAAAAACATGTGTGTTATACCATTTCTTCTCCAAGGTGTATGTATTCTTCCTCCCATCATGGATGATATTCCTGTCAAACTACCATGGTCTTCCCAACAAAATATGGCATACATCCATGGGAATTACATTACATATAATTTCATCTCTATATCCTCCTATCTTAAATTCCACCAAGCATTGTTTAGTAACCATTACCTAGTGACCTTTCTGCAACCATGAGACTTTGTATGGCTTCGGATGTGCAGTTATCTTCAGCTCCAATTTCTCCACCACCTCTGTGGATACTAGGTTTTCAGTGCTCCCACTGTCAATTATCACCTTCCATACTCTGTCTTTAGTCTTGCAACTTGTCCTGAAGAGACTATTCCTTTGCACTGGATTTTCAACTTCTGCCTCTGGTTTTAAGAGAACCTTCCTCAACATCAGGGATCTTCCATCCTCTGCTCCTTCTGCTTCAACATTCCCTCTTTGTGCTTCTGAAATGTGAGCTTCACCTCCTCCTTCTTTATTTTTCTCGGGGAATTCCCAAGACATGTGCCCTATCTTTCCATAGGCATAACATCTTATTTCTCCTCCTCTTCTTCCTATTCCTCTAGAAGAACTTCTTTCACCACCCTGTCTTCCTCGGAAAATTCCTCCTCTTTTCGAGTGACTATGTGGTTTTTCAGCCTTGTCCTTAGACTTATGCGCCTTGTCATGTGTAACTCCCTTACCTCTGGTTGAGGCTAGGCTTTTACCTCTTCCTCGTTGGCTTTGTTTTCTGGCCAACTTCTCCTCTACCTTCAGTGCAAACTGATAAGCATCCTCCATTGTCTTTACCGACATCATCCTGAGATCATCCTAGATTTCATATCTCAGACCATTTATATATCTGGCAACTTTTTCTTCATCTCTCTCCCTTTGTACAGTTCTGATGTTCAACCTATAGAACTCCTCTTTGTATTCCTTAACTGTCATCCCCTTCTATCTCAGGTTCTGCATCTTACTGAACAGATTGATCTGATAATATTTGGGCATGAAATTAGCCTTCAGCTTGGCTACCATTCTATCCCAATTCTTTATCTTCTACTTGCCTTTGCTTCTCCTCTCAACCTACAGTTTATCCCACCACAATGCTGCATGTCCTTTTAGCCTGGTGACAACCTGTTTCACCTTTTTCTCTTCATCGACCTCTTCATATTTGAAATGTTTTTCCATGGATATCACCCAATCCAACAACTCTTCAACATATAAATTTCCTTCATACATCGGGACCTCTATCTTGGCTCTGCCTCCCAATCTAGCAATTTCTCTCAACAAACGTTCTTCGGCAAAATCCGCTCCTGCAGCTTCTTCGGCTTCTACTTCTTCGCTCTCTACATCGCCGATGTCTCCAACATCAGGTGCTCTCCTCTGCATTGCCTCCATCACCTCTAATATTTCACAAAGTTCTCACATGTCCCTTTCTACAACTCGATTGGATAAAGGTGGTTCCACTCGTCTTCTTGGTGGCATTGTGTTGAATTTCTGTCACACACATAGTACAACTTTGAGTTCTCCTGTCTCCTCTCCTTTGCCTACTATCTGCAAGAAAAACTTCAGCTCTAATACCACTTGATGCAGACCCCATTCTCTCCTAAGGGCTACGTGAACTCTCGGTCAGGATCTTCGATTCTCGAGTTGTTTGACTCTCTGAAACCCCACTGGTCTCATTTTGTGTTAAACACAGGTCCTCTTGCCTCCCTGTGCAGGCCTCTTGGCCCCCACGACCTTTCTTTTCGCACTCTATGAAAATGTCATATTATCATGCATTAACACCTTTCCTCGCAGCCCCTCCTCCGATGTGACCTTGGTGATGACCACATGAATGCGGGCGCGACCACAAGCGATTTGAAGATAAAAATTACTTTTGGGACCGCAATTCTCCTCGAGCCTTCATGTGTCTCCCTGGTGAAACCATAGTATGGATTGTGACCCGCCCTCGACTTTTTAAAGTCTGCACAACTCCTGTCCCTGCAATGGGAGATGACTGTTGACCTCACGATCTTGACAGTGCTTTCAAACGTACGACCGAGATCTATTCCTCAGAATCAACAGTTCAGACTTCCTCCTCCCAGATCGATGAATGTAGTTGATTCGGAATTCCGGGCTCCAGAATTCTCAAGTTTCGAACCTTGTTTTCATTTGTAGGGAAATCTTCCAGAGCGAAAGATCTGCTGACACCTGTCCCCTTGAATCAACGACTGTGATCTCTGCGGTTCTCTAGACTTCGGGGTTTTGAAATCTCAAACCTCGCCTTCTTCCGTACTTCAATATTCTGGAGTGGGTTATCTGAAGACACCTGTGCTCACAATCAATGGTCCAACTTCTACCTTGGGTGTTTGACCTTTCAACCCAGATCAATGCTCCTGAGACCCTCCCCTCGATCAATGGTCAAGATCTCCTCCGGGTTTCAGAACTTAGGGATTTTGAATCTCAAACTTCACCCTTTCCACAACGCTTTTATCCGAAGGATATGATTTATTGACATGTGTCCCCCCTTAGATCAACGCCTAAGGATCACTTCGGGTCTATACCTGGAGTACACGGATTCACGCCATGTCTCCCTTGAATTTGACGGCTAGAGATCGCTTTGGGACTTTACCCGAAGCTCACAGATCTTCGCCACGTCTCCTCCATATCCGATGGATCAGATTCACTTCAGGTCTTTGGGCCTTCAGGGTTCCACGGCCTCATTTCCCAAACTAAAAAATCCCACGACAAATTTTTCGGAGCTCACGATTTGTTGACAAGTGTCCTCCGACAGATCGACGACTCTCGGCTCTTCGACACTCCGCGCTTTGAGAATTTCAAGTTTAAAACTTGATTCCTCTTGAGCTCGCGATATCCAACGGCTCATATTCTCCTTGGCGATCTAATGTCAGACGTTCACCTCAGATGATCATATGCCTCAACATGCTTCAGATGATCGGATGACAGAGATTTCACTTCGGAAATTCGGAGCTCCGGACGTCGGAAATTTCAAGTCTCAAATATTGGTGGGTTCTCTCCCCTGTGTATACAAAATGCTAAAGATTGCGTACCCTGTATTCAATCAAACGGATGTTGGTCCTTAGGCTGTGATCCAACGACCGACGTCGCTCCTCCTCCTGAGCTTTTGATTTCTCTGACTTAGAAGTCTTTCTAAGTGTTCAAAGGTTTTGAACCTTTGCTCCTCTAACGAGCCCGACTCTTGGATCTCGTTAATACTTATGAAAAGTTTTATTCCTCTTGAGCTTGGTCTTGTGAATACTTTGACTTCCCGCGCACTGCTTGCATTTCATAGATTTTGATAACTCAGGTCTGAAGGATTTCTCTAAGAGAAGTTCCTCTTGCCCTCCCAACATTCTCCTTTTCTGGTTCTTCGACTTCTTACAAAGTCCCTTTGACACTTAGTTGGATCTTGGATCTGTGCACTCCTTGCACCATATATTTACGCATGGTTTGAATTCTTGCGGACGTCTGTGCACGACTTGCACTAGTATCTTTGCACTCCTTGAAAAGGGAAGTTCCGCGTTATCTCTTATGAGCTTCGGAACCTAAACAGATCCCGACAACACACTCCTTGCATTCTGTGTGCACACGTTGCACCACTCGACATAAGAGAAATAATTGGAACTTATACTAACATTCACAGTTCCATCTACTCATAACGAAATTCATTCATTCATTCATGAAAACACAATAACAGGGAATTGCAAGCAATGTCCACACCATGCATTGGGTCAATTTTCGTCTGTTATATTCAAAAGTGAAAATGGCTACAACTATATCAAAACAAAAACTGAAAACTCAGAAATATCCTACTAACTTGCAACTAGCCTCATTTGGGCGTACATAACCTCTATTTATCTAAGAGGGTTCTTAGGGTTCCCCCCAACTACTTGTCTACTCCAAAACCTAACCTAATGACTATCTTAGATCAGTCATATTCCAGAGCAGGAGTGGAATCTCCCACTTCACTCGCAATCGTTCAAGTGTGCCTCAAATATTTTTTTGGCGCTGAGTTCAGGCGTGTTTCAAAATCGCCGATTTCAGACGTGCTTCAAAATATTCGCTGAGACTGCCAGCGTTGAGATTCTAGAAATATTTCCATGCACTGAGTGGTCCTGCTCCACGTGCTTGCCAACAATGCTCCTGCATCATTACTCGCGTACAAAAGGCTAGTGAAATTGCATAACTTCTTATGATATATATCTCTGATTGAGAACACGACAATGACCAAGTATGTAGAAGTGCAGAAGCAATGATGATGATCGTGACAAGAAGAATACCTTTCTTGATAAGAGGGAGTTGTTAAGATTGAGTAGCTTCGGAAGATATCCTTATTGTATTTGACTAAGACAAACCCTAAATAATATTATTATATTATATTTGTTAATTAGGGCCTATTGTGCCTTTGTAAAAGTAGGCCCTATTGTGCCTTGACATGTAAAACAAAAAATAAAAGGGTAAAGTAACAGGTCAGCCCAGACCTAATTTTAGGCTGGCCAAACCACTATTTATAAGGGAGGCCAACACCTCATTTGATCACTCACTCACTAGCTCTGCAACCAAGAAGAAAAGTGTGCAAGTTTTAGAGGGAGACATTGTTGCAACTAGGAGGTGACTTGGTGGAGGGTTTTGGTCTATCTCTTGGATATATCTTGGTTAAGTGGTGCGCTACTCTTCCCTATTCAAGGGTTAGAAGATGATCTTTTTCTTTGTTAGTTCTCTCTTGGAGAGAAGAATTGTTCTTGGTTGGTGAATTTATATTGAGGAAGTTTGCTGGGTTTTTCCCCTAGAGGGTTTTCCCAGGTTAAATCTTGTGTATGTTGTGAATGTTATTCTTTTAGTGATTCTTTATATGCAGTTATTGTGCTAATGGTTTAATAAGTAAAAGAATAACTTCTTAAGTGAAAAATCAACAAGGGATGTGAGGGGAATCACCTGTATAAGGAATACCCTCACAAAGGAGAAATAATGAGGTCTGCCCACAACATTCAGGGGGCTGAAACAATGGAAGATGTGGGAGGAAGCATGCCAAGGATTTATGCAACCTTGGACAACAAGCGAGCATAGTATCAATCACCCATGATTGAAGTGGAAGGTAAGATTGATAACCAACCCATTTCAATTTTAATTGATTCTGGAGCCAACCATAGTTACATAAACTCTAACATTAGTGAAATATTTCACTTTCAAAGGAGTAAACATGAGAAATATTGGTTAGTTCAATTATCCACAAGGGCTAAGAGAAAGATCAATGAGTTGGTTAAATATCGTCTGATAGACATGATTGGACTCAACACAAGAGTAAATGTAAACATTATACCTTTGGGTTCATATGAATGTCTAATTGGCATGGATTGGTTAGAAAAACACCATGCTGTCCTAGATTGTTACCACAAGACAATAACTTGTCTCGATGAGAAAGGGTAGAAAGGAAATATTCAATGTATTTTGAGAGCTGTAGCTATTAGAGAAATTTCAGCGATGCAATTGAAAAAAGAGTTTCAAGAAAGGATGTCAAATTTTTGCATCCCATATGGAAGGGAAAACTAGAGATAAAATGGTTAGTATTGAAGACCATCCAGTATTGAGAGATTTTGTAGATGTTTTTGAGGAAATCCCATGGCTGCCACCAAAGAGTGATATCAATTTCTCTATTTATTTGGTGCCAGGTGATGCCCCAGTGTCCAAGACACCTTACAAAATCGACACACTGGAATTGAAAGAGTTGCAGATGCAACTAGAATAAATTTTGAAGAAGGGGTACATATGCCCAAGTGTGTCACCATCGGGAGCCCCAATTCTGTTTGTGAAAAAGAAAGGTGGAATCTTAAGGCCGTATATTGATTTCAAAAAATTGAATAAGGTCACTATAAATAACAAATATCCTTTTCCAAGGATAAATGTTTTATTTGATCAGCTGAAAGGTGCGAGAATCTTTTCCAAGATTGAATTGAGATTAGGCTATCATCAAGTGAGGATAAAAGAAGAAGATATCGGCAAAAAAACATTTAGAACAAGGTATGGGCATTATGAATTCAGGGTAGTTCCATTTGGACTATCAAATACCCCAAATGTTCTTATGTGTCTAATGAATGGAGTGTTCATGGAGTACCTGAACAAGTTTGTAATTGTTTTCTTAGATGATATTCTCATCTACTCTAAGTCTGAAGAGGAGCATGAGGAGAATCTAAGAATGGTGCTAAAGGTTTTGTGGGAGAATAAATTGTATGCCAAGATAAGTAAGTGCATATTTTATCGAAAGAAGATCCATTACTTGGGGCAAATTGTTTCAGCAGATGGGATAACAATTGATC
This sequence comes from Picea engelmannii, assembly GCA_009831015.1. Lineage (NCBI taxonomy): Eukaryota > Viridiplantae > Streptophyta > Pinopsida > Pinales > Pinaceae > Picea > Picea engelmannii. The sequence continues at coordinate 106,493 of ML810251.1, forward strand.
CCGAGAAGATAGAGGCCATTAGAGGATGACCAACACCAAGAAATGTCACATTGGTCAAGTCATTTATGGGTCTTTCTAGTTATTACAGAAGATTCATAAAGGGGTTTTCAAAGATTGCAAGTCCAATCACTTTGTTGCGAAAGAAGGGAGTGAAGTTTGATTGGAATTTGAAATGTGAAGAAAGTTTTCAGCAGTTGAAAAACATTTTGACAAGTGCGCCCATTTTAAATATTGTAGATCCAGATGAAGAATTTGTGGTGAGCACAAATGCATGCAAGGAAGGGCTCGGTGGAGTCCTCAATCAAAAGGATCATGTGGTATGTTTTGAATCTAGAAAACTAAAGGAGCATGAGAGAAATTATGCAACCCATGATTTTGAAATTAAACATATTAAGGGAAAATAAAATCAAGTGGGTGATGAACTCAATAAAAGAGCTCATGAAGTGCATATTTTAGCCATCAACGTGTACATGACAGATTTAAAAGATAAAATTCTTGAAGCAACAAATTCAAATCAACTTTATTTGCAAATAAAAGAAAAATTACAACAAAGCAATTTACATCATAAATTTAAAAATTATGAATTAAAAGAGGATGGAATTCTCTTGTACAGAGGCAAGGTGTATGTACCAAATTCCATGGAGCTGAAAAATATAGTGCTGAGGGAAATGCACAATGTGCCATATGTTGGGTACCTAGGATATCATAAATCCATTACAACTGTAAGGAGCCAATATTTTCGGTCGGGGATGAAGAAAGAAGTGGCTAACTACATAGCTCGATGTCTAGAGTGCCAAAAGGTAAAGACATAACATAGACATCCAAAGAGGTTGTTGCAACCATTTCCCATTCTAGAATGGAAGTGGGAAGTGGTTACAATAGATTTTCTTACAAATCTTCCAAGAACAGTGAAGCATCATGATTCCATCATGGTGGTGGTGGACAAATTGACTAAGGAAATACATTTTATTCTCATAAAGACAACACATAAGGCAACAAACATTGCAGAGATTTACATGAAGGAATTTTCCAGACTACATGGGGTGCCTAAGGCAATAATTTCAAACAAAGATTCCAAGTTTATATCCAAATTCTAACAAGGTTTGTTCAAAGGATTTTGGACAAATCTAAATCTTAGTACGACATATCACCCAGAGTCCGATGAGAAAACAGAAAGGACCAATAGGATAATTGAAGACATGCTCAGGATGTATGTGATGGATCATCCATCAAAATAGGAAGTCTACATCCACTTAGTGGATTTTTCCTATACTAATGGGTATCAGGAAGGGATGATTTTAAGGATGGAAATTTATTTTAAAATGTAGAAACCTTGGTGAATCTTACTAATCCTTCAAATGCCAACTATAAATGTTTGGCGATATTTTTGTAAAAATATTCAAATTTCTAAGTATTTGATATAGTTTGTATAAAATTTTGGCGATTTTTAAGGTAAAATAATTCTATCCTATAGAATTTGGGCGAATATTTTTTAGAATAGCGAATCATTTTTCGGGAAAACCTTGGAAAATTAGCCCATGAGCGAAATTTAGCCCCTAAAATCATCCTTAGTATCAGGCCTCATTAAAATGAGTCATTTTGAAGCTTTGTATGGCAGAAAGTGTAACACACTAGTGAGTTGGGACAAACAAACATACAAAACCATCACTGGGTCATATTTGTTAAAAGAAATGGAAGAGAAGATGACAAAGATCATGCAAAATTTAAAGGCTTCCCAGGACAAGCATAAAATCTATGCAGACAAGAACAAAATTTTCATAGATTTTTAAAGTGGGAGAACACGTTTTCCTAAAAGTGAAAGAAACAATAAGTTCAATAAGATTGGATTGTTTCCCAAAGTTGGCAGCGAGATATTGTGGACCTTTTAAAATATGAGAAAAGATAGGGGCAATTGCATACATGTTAGCATTTCCTGCATCCATGAGAGTGCATAATGTTTTCCATGTATCGTTATTAAAGAAATATGTGTCTGAACCTAACCACATAATTGATTGGGCTATGATCCAGGTGGAAAACGAAGGGGATTTTCGGGTGGAACCGGTACACATCTTGGAATAGAAAATCAAAGTGCTCAGGAACAAATCCATAGGGATGGTAAAGGTTCTATGGACCTTTTACGGTAATGAATATGCAACATGGGATCATGAAGAAACTATGCGGGAGGAATACCAACAATTTTTTGTCGATTTTGAAGAAAATAGAAGTTGAAAAATGCAATACTCCATTTTTTGACAGTTAGAGTTCTAGAACCTCATCTCATAAATTCTTGGTCAACACTGATGACCTGGATAAAATAATGGTGCAACCCGATGGACCAAAGGTAGTGAAGGGGGTGTATTCCTTGGTCAACAGGTTGAGAAGAACGAGAGATTTTGGTTTGGACAACTGCTGGAGGGTAAAAATGTGCATAAATTGTTTTTATTTTCTGAACATTGTAATGTAAATTTCTATATGTTTTCGGCATGTGCTGTGCATCGGGGACAATGCACAATTGTAGGGGATTGGGAATTTAACATCCCCACTATAATACCCGGTTAAATTAATGCATAATGTAGATATAAATGTGGATATGACCAAACAATGTAAATACAAAATGTATTTTCTGAATTGTAAATATAATTTAATACCAGCTATTGGGATATATACAGAGATGGAGGATGATTATTCCAAAAGAGAGGGGGAATGCATAGAGAGTTCCCAAGAGGGGTCCATAGGAGAATAATTTATGGGTATTAATTCAAACCCACATTTTTGATTTTTATTATCATTTGGGGAAACCTTCTATTTTCTGGTTGAGTGTATGAGAGCCCAATCATTGAATATTTGTCATAGGGTGGGTGTGCGCATCACATCCCACAGTTATTGGAGAGCATGGGTATGGAGTACAATAAACATTAGGCAGAATGAACAGTCATTTGTCTTGGGGATAGAGAGGAAATTTGTATGGGTAGTAACAAGCAGTATTAGACATTTAGTTTTTACATGAAGAATGAGAGAAAATAGGGATGAAGAGCTTTGAAGGTGGAACAAAAAGGATGGATGAATTTTGGAGCACATTAGAGCGTATTTGGAGATGGAATTGAAGATCCAGGTTGTCAAGCATGATGAGTGAACTCCTGGGCGAGTTTCACTGTATCAACAAGTGTTTGTTGTTGTTTTTGCTGGTATTTTTTCCTAGCAATGAGTTCCCTTGAGTTCCCAACTGGTCCTAGCTACATGTGCTAGAGAGACCATGATAAATGAATGGGACATCCGATGGAATGATAGCGATGAAGGGGTACATTCCTTGAGTTGGGGAGGTTAAGAGGAAGAGAGCTAGCGAAAATTCAGGATAACTGCAAGAGAAAACCAATGGGATGTGTGATATGAAGTTGTGAGGGATTGTGAGAGGCACCCTTCTTTTGTGGATTCCTAGCCTCGGATCGGGGGTGAATTGCTATTGATATTTGGAACAACAAGTATATGGTTGGGTGGAACGTACTTCCCAAATAGCTTATTGCACAAACATTTTATAAAAGATAAGTGTTTATCTATTTTGTTGAGTTATTTATGAGTTCATGGCTGTGCATTTACTCTGTGAATGGGAGTGGTTTTATATGTTACTATACATGTTTTATCAGTTGCCTTCATGGTCATTTAGAGTGTTGTAGATGTATTTAATTATGGGTATCATAAATTAGTTGAATACGTGTTTAAATCATAGTTGGTAAGCTACATGATTTGATTAGAAAAATAAATTTTCATTTTTATGCGTGTTTCCGCGTAGTAATATTCCCTGGTTAAGCTGGGGGATGCCACATGATGGATATCTGTGTGTAGGCTCCTTAGTGCGAGTCGATCCTTCTTGTTTCTATTGCAGGCTTAGGCTACAAAGAAATAATTTTCAATGGACTAGCTCTTGAAATTAGTTTGGTGTTCCTCCACTGTTCCTCTTACTTTAATAGCCTTAGGGATCTTGTATGCAAGCTACCAAGTGGAAGTGGAGGGTGGGCATAGTTGGTGTATATCCAAATATCTATGTGACAACTGTCAATCCACCGCCATAATATATGGGCTATGCATCCAATGAACATGAAAGTTGGAGAGTGTAGCAGAAACATTTAATTTTACGAACTAATGCTAACTTAAGGCCTACCATTAATTCACACAAGACTTATGTGAATTAATATATCTCCCATTACCATTAATTCACACAAGACTTATGTGAATTAATATATCTACCATTAAGTTAGAAACCAAAAACACTCACTAAAATTGCCTCTTGCCTCAATGTGAGGCCAAATAAGACCTCAAAGTTTCTAATAGGTTAAAAAAAGTGTTGTAAGTATTTGATATGTGTAGTAAAGGTGTTCGATGGAATATGAAGCTAAAAAATTGGGTTAAAACACGTTGAACTGCATGCAGGAGAATTAAAAAATGTTGAACATATTACTATAATCCTGACATTTAGGGCAGAGACTAATAAGACTTATGGGTAGGTAATGATAGAGAAAAGAGGGTGTTCATGAGATTTATATCATCTAGGAGCTTTGTAGAAGCATAAGTATGACGGGTTCATCAAAAAATTTGGAGAAATTATTTTTAGGAGATGCATTTAGAGGATAACCATTTATCCCTTCTTTGAGAGGAAAGTTATAAAAATCATGGAAGGTTCCAATTAGAATAATTGTAAATATGAAGTATTTTAAGTTACGAGTGAGGATATTTGGCATCCCCTCCCCAATTTTGTTATTAAAATTCCTCCAATTCCTAAAGGTTCAAAGTTTGAAACGAGGTAGAACCTATAGTCAATTTTGAGCCTATGGGATTAACTCGGGGTGAAGATAAGTCACTACTTTTGAGAAGAGAGGAAGTTTCTACTTAGCAAGGAATCCCAAAGGTTTGAAGCAAGGTAACCTTGCAGATAAATTTGATCCCATGGGATTAACTCAGGGAGAAGATAAGTAACTACCTTAGAGAAGAGAACAAGTTGCTATCCAACTAGGATTGGGAGCCACAAAATACTATGTAAGGATAAGTGACTACCTTTGAGAAGAGAGAAAGTTGTTACTTAGCTAGGATTGAGAATCAAAAAATAATTTGTGTGGAGTATTGATAATAGGAAGTAAGAAACATTACTAAAATGCTAAATAAACTAGGAAAAGTTGTCATGGTTTAGAGCTCCCTGATTATGGAGTAGGAACACTCCAATTTTATCTCCTAGGATCTCCAAAACACTAGAGGTCGATGCTCTGTGTTCCAACAAGAAGTTGAATCGCATTGGATAGAATATGATATGTTGGTGACCTTGTTCAAAACTATTGTGTCACAATGAGGATTTTTTTAGATTATTTATCCACACTAGAGAAGTATCTCAAAACTAAGGCTAGGGAGGAGGAAGCCTGTATAAGAGCTGTCTACGACACCCTAAAGTGCCTAGAGAAGAAAATTGAAAACAAATGAATCATAACCCAAGATGATGCAAAGGCTATAGGGAATGATATTTAGATAAATTCATATCTTGATAAGATAACATCAAAACTACCCTAGAGTTGTGCATATTTGATCATATAGGGAAAACTAATATGTTCAATCACTAGAGTTTGTTGGGTGTAAATATGAGCACTAGCCTCATGTATCTTAGGATACCGAGACCATGCAACCATATCCCTAAAATACCGATTTGAGAGTTTGGATTCCTCTTTCAGGGAAGTAACACATATTTTTTTTTTGTAGATAGATTGTATGGTGATAAACTAGGCAATATTATCTTTGAATTGATTATAAAATAAACAAGAGCAATAGCTACAACGTAGCTAATCCCTGCTGTAGGATTATGTTTATGTTTTGTCTTATTGATGAAGGAAATTAAGACATTTTAATTCAAAAGACAATGGATACATTGAAGCTATAGAAAATCTCTAACAATAATATATTAATTTGTGATACGTATTTTGCCAAAATCAAATTGTTAATATTATCTTACTTATTTTGAATTTGTGATAGTTATTTTTTCAAAATCAAATCATTATTATTACTTTGATGTTTATGAATCAATTGAAAGTTAGGGGATACATATCTATTTTCAATATTGCAGATTGATTCCCATCATTGGTATCAAACCAATATCTATTCATGCAAGCTAGGGATTACAAAGTTATAACACTCGACATTTTTAATATTTTAGCCATTATGAGTTGTCTTTGTCTATATGTAAGTTATATGTAAATTATCGGATTTGTATTAGTTCAAATCCTTATTTATATATGTAAAAGCTAAGTTTGTTGCATGATAAAAGAAGGGTAAACATAAATTATTCTTTCAAAAAATTTTCATAAATAATAATTTCAAACCTAATAATATACCTTGTTAGATTATACAATTTGGTGATGTTAACGATATTACAAAACATAGGTTGAAGAATGAGACATAAACTGTTGTAGCTTATTGATTTGGTTGATGAAGTACAATGATTAGTTTTTTATAGTCTTTTTCTTTGTTCAAAGTTGTGTTATAATAATGAAAACGTTTTACAAATAAATAATATGTATGATTTAAAGAAATAATGATTAGTGTTTATTACAATGAAGTAATACAAAATGAGTTACAATATATTTTTTAGTTTTTTATTACATGTTTAAAATTTGAAATTGAAACCAAAATTTGTATAAATCTTTTTTAGTTTTTTGAAATTAATAAAATACATGTAAACTATTAAAATGACAAAAATCTAAGAAATAGTGTAAATACAATATAAAATGACCTTTTTGATTATTTTCACAACTTTAAAACAAGTTTCAAGAAAAATAACACAAATATTTTGTTATGATTCTTCACTCACATAATACAATTCAAGGTTCTGAAATATTGTTGTACTTGTTATTTTAATTTGATGCTAAGGAGGTTTCCAAAGATCATTTTTGTGAAACTCTTGATAAGCTATTGGGAGTTTTCCAAAGATCATTTTTGTGAAACTTTTCTATTAGAGAGTTTCAAAAAAATTGTTCAAATAATATTTATGCAAAAAGTTTCGATGACTTATATTAAAGATTTTTACAGTTCAAATAAAAAATGTTTGATGATGACTTTGAAAAAATCTTCGTAAAAACATTTTTATAAAGCCTCTAATAACATATTTAATATTGAACCCATGATAATAATCTGAAAACTTTTAATGACAATATTAAAGTATTACTCTACTAACATATTTAATATTTAACCGATGATAATAATCTAAAAGATTTTAATAACAATATTAAAGTATTATGTGAAAGCATTTGATAATAATCTAAAAGCTTTTAATGACAATATTAAAGTAATATGTGAAAGCATTTTTATAAAATCATTAATAACATATTTAATATTGGTTACTACATATTTAATATTGAACCAATGATAATAATTTTAAAAGTTTTTAATGATAATATTAAAATATTATTTGAACTAATAATTTAAAAATGACAGTAACATTTTATTAATTAAAGATCAATTTGTTTTGATCGTTTTTTGTTTTGACTGGTAAAATCTATAAAAGTATAAATACCCTACTCCCCCTCTAGATTTGAACTTGTAATCTCTTAAGAAGAAACACATGTTTTTAACCATTAGACCCACTCAGACTGTATTAAAAATAACATCCAATTCAATAATTATTTGTTTAAAAAAATTAATTAAAATTGTAATTTGAAAATATTATTCTGTAATTTAAAATGAATGTTGAAATATTTGAGAATGCTGATATGGTTAGACTATATTGATAGCAAGCAACTCAATTTGCTCCAATGTAGTACATTATCATCCATATTTTTATTTTATAGATTGATATTTTCCTTTTTCAACTTATATTTGTGGAATAATTGTTGGTATACACTTCTTATGGAAACATGGTGAGAATGTATTTTTGGCTTTATAATTAATATCAAATATTTTCTTATGTCCACTGTGTTTTGATTGAAAAATGTGGAACATTTATTTTTATGTTTATTTCCTTTGTTAAAAAATAAAGATTTGTTTTTCAATAAAATATAATTATATTTTTTTTTATAAAAAATCCCCTTTTCAATAAAATATCACTATATTTTGTATAAAAAATCCCCATAAAGGAATATTTAGTTAAATATATGTTTTTCTGTACAATTTTATTTTTTATATTCATAAATCACATCAACTATTTTTTTAAATAAAATTTATTTTTATATATATTCATTGTTTAATGATATTTAGTGAAGCTATATAATCTTTTCACTTATGATTTATATAGAATCTCTTTAAGAGTAAATAATTATAATTTTAAAATTTATTTATTTATGTATGCTTATTTTATTCTTTATATAATATTATTTATGGTGAATATATATAGAGTAATGAGTACACATTTCTTCAAACCATTGACTTTTTGCTTAATTGTTACAATATTTATTTACTTAAGTAAAAAGCTGATGGTGATTTGGTGATTTTGGAAAAGTTCCCATTGGATTTCTTATAAAGATTATTCAAAATGTTTAACATTTTACTAAAAAAAACCAGATTCTTATAAAGACTATTAAAAATGTTTAATATTTGCCCAGAAAATTAAAGAGTATGATGACAAGCCATTGAGACCATTTAAAAGATTATCATTTGAAATCATTTAATTCCACTCAATGGCATCTTTGATTTTTTTTCTGATGACATCTTTTAAAACCCTCAATGGCATATTTGGATTTACCCGATGACATCTTTAGATTTATCCCAATGGAATATTTTGTTTTACCTTGATGATAATATTGGAAATGTACACAATGAGTTAGTCATCTATCTTCTTATAAATGTTGAATATTTGCTAAATGACTTGCCATCAAGTTGTTTTCAAAGTCAAATTACATGTTTACAAAATGCATGATTGTTTTTCTATCAAGTCTCTTTTAAAGATCATTCAAAATCTTATCTTTTATTTCCTCCCAATGGCATTTTTGAATTTAAAATGATGAAATATTTTGTTTTACCATGATGGTAATCTTGGAAAAGTGCTTGATGTATTAACTATTGGGCCTCTTTTGAAGATAATTCAAAATATTTCATTTCTTCCCTATGACATCTTTTATTTCAAAATGATGACATCTTTTAAAACCTCTTAATGACATTTTTGGATTTATCCCAATGGAATCTTTTATTTTACTTCAATGGTCATCTTGGAAATTTTTTTGATGGCTTAGTCACCATGCATATTTTAAAGATCATTCGATTTCTTTTTATTTCCTCCAAATGCCCTCTTTTATTTTAAAGTATGCTCTAGATATGTATGAGTGCCTTTCTCATTGCAAATGGCCATTTTATCAATCTCATAACAGTGAAACATCCATGGAGTTTGGAGTTAATGGAGTGGGCACATTGGATTCACATAGATGCTCTCATTCTTAATGCTTTTTTACATCTAGTTTTTCAATGTGATTGATAATTCCACCATTAGTTATGACAACAACAACCAAATAAAGAAGCAAGTTGATGTTTTTCTACAAAAATATCAGTTAGTTATTGATAACAGAAGAGTCATGGTGTGCGTCCAATTATTTGGTCCCACCAATAAAACGTTTTAGCTAGAAATGGAGTGATATTGTTGTGTTGTCATCAAACATATTACTCCATATGTTCCGTGAGATGTTCTTGTATTTGAAATATATCATACCAAAGGAATTGAATGAATCATGTTGGTTCACAGGTTACTCCATTACATTGTTGATTGTATGCATTTTTTACTCATTCTTAGTTAGTAAAAGCATTAGTACTATCATTTGTCAAAAAAATCCTACTCAGTCTTAGTTAGTAAAAGCATCAATACCTTTATCTAAAAATGGAGCGATATTGTTATATTGGCATCAAACATATTACTCCATATGTTTTATGATATGTTCTTGGTTTTGAAATATATTACAACGAAGGAATTGGATGAATCACATCGGTTTCATAGGATACTCAATTACCCTCACCATAACCATTACATTGTCGACCGCATGCTTGTTTTACTCAGTTTGAGTAAAAACATCGATACTATTCATGTTTTTTGCTTTGTTTCTATGCTTCACAAAAGCATGATTGTAAAAACACATTATTACTTTTGCAAGATGGCATTCAATATTTGTCATGTTTATTCCAAAACATCAATATTAAGTTTAAAATCAATGGATTCCATGTAATGCAAGACTAATTATATCTTCTATTTGCATCATTGAAAGGAAATAATTTTTACATCATAATGATAGTATGTAATGTAGTAGAAAATATTAAATTGAAAATCCATGCATACCATGCTATGTAAGGACTCATTATATGTTAAATTTACATCACATTTACTTTAACAAATCGATATTATCGATCTAAATGTTTTGTTGGTATTTTGCTTAGTAAAAGGAAAGTTTTGTGACATGGCAAAGTGCAATTTACATCGTTGGTAAAACTAGTATTGTGAAATTCATGTGTAACAATAGAAAGCATTATAGAACCAATAAATAAAATTAGTATGCCTTGGACATGGAAAAACATATTAACGAATCATTCTCACCATACTTTAAGGAGTCCATGTTTAGAGACATCAAATTTTCAATATTGTAGTTTAAGAATCCCACACCAAGTGATCTAATTAATAACACTATTATAGCATAAACTTATCAATTTGATTTTTGTTTTAACAATTATCATATAAATAGGTTAAAATGTTAATGGGATATTTGTCTTCCAACATATTTACACTCAATAACTATGAAAATTATGATCTTATAATTCCCCTCATTAGTTATAACATAATTATGCTTTTATTCTTTTGCTTACCCTATGGCTTAAACCTATAGTTACTTCGGTTGTTATAACTGTTGATACTAAGAGGGGGGTGAATTAGTATCAAGTACAATTTAAAACCTTTTTCAACTTATAATTAAACCATTCAATTATATTCAATGAGAAATGAACAATAGTATAAGAGTTACACCAATACACCACAATATACCA
>ML810251.1:118359-132571 GCA_009831015.1 Picea engelmannii
GAGAATGATGTATACTATCCATCCATGGGTGTTGTATCTTCATTTTCATTTTCCTTCATGTCCAAATAACTTCATCAATCTTCTGGTCCAAAACCCATGACTAGGGTTGACATCAATGACAACAACCAATCTTCCAACAATAACATAATTATGCTTTTATTCTTTTGCTTACCCTATGGCTTAAACCTATAGTTACTTCAGTTGGATTGACTAAAGTGAAATAATTAAGAAAATGATGTAGGATAATCGAAGTCATCTTGGGTATGCCAGGGTGAAGATGGCTACGAAACCAAATTGGTTTCTATAAAACGTGATAGGTTCTGAAACACGATAGTGATGTTACATAAGTGACCATGTGGCTGCGAGATAATGATAGTGCTTGAGATCAGTGACAATACTGTGAGATAGTGAAAACACTATGGAACATGATAGGCTATAGAACAATGACAATGTTGCTGTAGAAAATGACAAGTTGCAGAAGGTGACAATTTTTCTGCGGAAGTGATCGTGTTGTTGTAGAACACAACACACTGTAGAACGTGACAGATTGCAGGAAGGTTGTGGCAGTGCAATAGAATGGACATGCACTACTGGATTGACATGTTGTGGTAGAGTGGACGCGGGGATACAAGAGGGGACTGTTGTTGCAAAAAGGATAAAGGAGAAGGGATTGAGAGGAGACTTGAAGTCAAGGGAATATTGACCATGTGCTTCATAAAGATATCTTGGGAGAAGATGAAGCACTACAAGAGAAGAGGGAAAACCCTAAGATGGAAACGAAAGAGAAAAAGTAGAATATGAAAGGGCACAAGGAGCTTGTTTGGAAGATGAAGGAAAACAATTTCATGGAGGAAGATAAATATAGTGTGAATATGATGGAAAAAAATAGCTTGCAAAGGGAAGCTTCTAGAGAGTAGCTTGCAAGAGGAGGATAAGATATCGCAAATAAAGTGGTAGATGAATGGTTGAGGTTGCCATGGCCTCTGACCTAGCAACCCAATTAACTTTGTAAGCTCATGTGTGGCCATGGGACCATTGTGATTCCACTATATTTTATTAAATGAATAAAATAGTTAGGGTTTCCAGACCAAATCCCTGTGTATATGTTTGTATGAGTCTATGAGATTATATGGTTGTGTTATTTGTATGTATGACTATAGATTGAATTATATTGCATGGATGATTGATGCTATAGGAATGTATGGATGTTAATACATTTATATTTGCATGTATAAGGAGTATATGGGAAGATTGTGTTTTGGATTGATGGTTCTCTACAGATGGGAAACTTTTAAGTGGTTTAATACATTGCATAATGCTAACGTATTTTCATTTCTATTGTTGAGATATTTTGAATATTTCTATTGAGATCTCATTCTATGATGCTAGTGAGGATAAGTTATCTTGTTGTTTGAGCGTAGGTAATTCCTAGGGTATAAGTGTGTCTGCATCCCATAGATGTGAGAAGTTTGCATATGAGGGAGGATTCTTTGGTTTGCAAACTAATCCTTGATCACATGATTGAAAGGCATAACTAGTACGGTGATGACGCAGATAAAAAAATATGACGTAGAGGAGTTGTGCATATTTGTAATGTTGTAGGTATTTGTATTGTTGTAGTTACATTGTTGTTGAGGTACAATGTATGATGCTCCATGAGGATGAGCATTGTTTTTGAGTATAAATGAATATAGATATTTCTTGGAATACAAAAGCGTGTAAGTATGCATATGGTGAGGACGATTCCTAGGGTTACGAGCTAACCATTGATTGCAGGTTTGAGTGGAATAACTTGCAGGGTGATGCATCCAAGAAGAATGCATGGACATGCTGCCAACCATTTTGGCAAGCAATGTAGAGGCTGCAACTCTCATGCCGTGAATCGAAAAAATTGTGGTGGAAGATGGTCAGTGCAGACTTGTGTTCTGTTGGTATTGCATAAGAGAAGATGGTGGCAGATGCATAACCCTAGTGGTTGTATCATGATATCAACTGAGGAATATTTGAGGTTCAATAATGCGGAAGAGAAGCGTTGGAGCAATTGCGTGCCCAATTTTGTGTAAGAGAAGGATATTCCGATGTGAAATGTAATCTGACAGGTAGGAGGTGGATCGACCACTTGCCTCAAGTGGTAACAAATCTAGTTATGCTCGTGGATGGGAGCCTCCCTACATTAGAAAATCAACTATTTATTAAAAATGAAGATTTAGAAATGTTTTGTTGCTTTAGTTCACTGTTATTTATATTTATTAGGTACATTTTAAGTTCTTTAAAGAGATGCTATTATTAATTTGAATCATATTGTTATTACTCTTATTAATTACTAACATCATTATTATTACTATATTGGTGGATGGTAGGGATCCAACTTGTACTTATCTTTAACCCGCCATCTATATGTAGGTACTGAGGATACTACTCAATCTTGATAGCCAAACCCCTCTTTGAATAATAATCGATTTTAACAATAATCTTAGTGTTTTCTCCAAGCAAATGTGATACTTCATTTTGTATGAATGCTCAACCAAAGCCAACAATTGGTGGCGGTCATGAATAATGTTAAAATTATGTTCTCTAACCTAATATTCATTGAGCACATGCTTTGTCAATGTAAGATTTTTTGTAGGAACAATGAATTCTATATACCCCCCTTTTTTTTTTTTGACATGGTCAATAATATCCTTAACAAATTTCTACATCTATTTTATGTGTGTTTGAAGGACCAAATATTGCATTTCTTTTCTTTTAAAAAATACTAAAATGATGAGAAATCCTTAAATACTCCTAACCATGCTTAAAGCTCTTATGGCACTAATTGATATTTCAGACTAAATTAATTTATAGCATTAATGGATAAGAATAAGTAAATTAAAGTCAACCAAAATAAATTTTGTAAAGAGTCTATGCCAATGTATTTGACAAAGAATTCAAATATCCAACTTCTTTTGATGAAGTTATCCTAATTTAGAAAGAAAAAGGAAACTAGTCAATGACCCTTGTTCAAGTTAAGTATTGCCATGGTTATGCATATATCCTATTAAACATGTAACAATGATTTTTCTATTGGTTTATACCAAATAAAAATAAAAGGCTTGATGCCATTTCATACATCATACTATTTGGAGCAAGTACCAATGCATCCTCGTAATTAATATTATACAAAAAAATTTCCCTATAATTATAGAGATAAGATAAGCACTTGCCCAAATACTGTATTTACTTCTTCATATTAAAAATGAGCACAACAAGAGAATAAGAAACAAACACATAAATGTACACAAGAGAGATTTACCCTAAAAACCCTTTACCGTGAAAACTAGCACAAAAGATGTATATTAATACCTTGGCCAATCTAGTCAAGCTAACCAAGTAACATGCCACTTAAGGAATCTTACAATGGAATATACCAAGTCTTTAAATAGGCTTCATCACATCAAATACCATGGGAGAATATCATGCTCTACTCAATATCATGGGCCCATAAAATTCCTATGGTAAACCCATTATTGACCGAATCAAGGAAACATTAAGTTGCTTTTGACTAGGTCAATATTATCCCAACATTCCCACCATTAAACTTGAATTTGGATAAACACCTACCCCCCTCAAAGTTTATTAATTAGGATTACAACATTCCCCCTTTAATTTTATCACTTAGATATACATCTAGACCTTACACTGGCGAACCATAAAATCAGGGTATGCACACCTAAACAAGGTATTACATTTGTATTCCCATTTACATGTGATTAACTCCAACTCCACAAAAAATTCTCACCACTACATGTTGTTCGACAACAAAGGTATTCCAACAAAGCATGAACACCTTCAGTAATCACTCACTCAACCAGATCAAAGATCAACACACTGATGATTTTACATTGTAAAATCCCTGTGGGGAAACATCCAGCCCCCCCAACAAACATGGCCATTTGGAGAAATTTATTAATGCAAAAGAAAAAAAGTACACAAATATTTACAAGAGATTTTCTCACAATCAATTATCGACAAATGACCCTCCATGTTTTTAAAATAGAGATCATGGACCAATAAGGTGTTAAGCCACAAATCAATGTAATCGTTAAGATCAAGGAGAATATGAACTTTCAAATTGCTCAATGTCGGGAATATATTGTGACTGTCAGATTATCTAACTACAAATGCATACTAAAGAAACACACTTTTACTTAACGACACATTATACCAAGTTGATCTTAACTAACTCCTAAGGGTCTAAATATCCTAAGATCCCCACTTAAGAACAACTTGGGATATTATTGAAGGATTTACAAAGGTGACACAATAAGATAAGGAAGGAGGCATTAGAACTTATCCCCCCTTAATGGAAACTTCTTGAACTCATAACATAGAATAAAGTTTGGAAAAATTCGCTTCTGTAAAAGACTTTGTGAAAATTTTAACAACTTGATCTTCTGTAGGGAAAAAGAGCACTTCAATAACTTGATCATGAATCAAGTTTATCATGAAGTGCATGTGTAGCTCGATGTGTTTGCTACATTGATGTTGAACTGGATCTTTGGCGAGCTTGATGGCAATCTAATTGTCCCATTAGATGGTTATCAAATGTTGTTTCTAGAATCCAAACTCTAAAAGGATTTGTCAAAGCCACAAGGCTTATTGACTTGCATTAACCACTGCTCGGTACTCTACTTCTACTGAAGAAATAGCAATAGCTTATTGTTTCTTACAATCCCAAGTGACGAGTCCTGAACCAAGGATGAAAACATAACTTATAGTAGACTTTCGATCACTAGGATCACAGAACCAATTTGAATCAATGAAATCAACTGATAAAGGAGTCCCCCCTAAGCTATAACGTATCTCAAATTGAACTTTATCCATGACACACCAAAGTATACTTTTAACTACTTTCCAATGCCTTTCATGGGGTGTTTTTATATACTGCCGACCGGGAAACAAGACCAACAACAAAGGAAATATCAGGAGAAGTATCAGTCAAATATAACATGCTACCAACTAACTGTCGGTAAAAAGTGACATCAACTTCATGAGAAGTACAAGTGGCAGTGAGTTTGATTTCACACTAGAAGGGAGAAGGTGCTAGTTTAGAATCTTCCATGTGAAAGCAACAAAGAAGGTCACAAGCATACTTATACTGGGAAAGAAAAATTCCCTGGTTTGCAAAACTTGGAGGCCAAGGAAATAGTGCAAATAGCCCAAGTCGGTCATTTCAAATTTCTTCTTAAGGTTGGTTTTCACATGGATTAAATTTTTTGGGTCACTACCAGTGAGGATAAGGTCATCAACATAAGGAACAAGGATTATGAGATGGATTCCTCCTTTCTTGGTATAGACATTAGGGTTAGAATGACATCTAGAAAAGCCAATATCAAGAAGAAAGCATCCCATTTTGGCATACCAAGCTCGTGGAGATTGCTTAAGACCATAAAAATATTTATTAAGGTGAAAAGCAAGGATGAAGTCATTTTGGAAATAACTAGGAGGTTGTTCCATGTAGATTTATTCTTGCAAATCCCCATGCAATAAGGTAGATTTAACATCCATCTGATGGACCTCCCATTTATGTGAGGCAACAAGGGAAAGAACTTAATGGATGAAATTCATTTTGGCTACAAAGGGAAAGGTTTCATTATATTCAATGCCTTCAACTTGAGAGAATCCTTTGGAAACTAACTGGGCCTTGTGTCTTTCAACACTTCCATCTAATGCATACTTAGTCCTACACATCTATTTATATCTGACAAGTTTTCTTCCTTTTGGAAGAGGTAAAAGATCTCAAGTATCGTTTGCCATTAAAGAACAACACTCTTCATTCATTGTTGTATCCTAATATAGATGACCTAAATATTCTACAAATGTTTCTGGATCACAAGTCTCTAAAACTTGAACCAAAAGAGAAGAGGCTCACTGGAACTGTGAACGTGTCTGACGCTGATATGAAGGATCACCGAAAATATCACCAACTACTTCTCGAGTTGAAAAAACCCATCAAGGAAGCTGTGGTGTTGGTGCAGGACCTGGATGATTTTAGGGGCTAAGTTTCGCTCATGGGCTAATTTTCCATGGTTTTTCCAAAAACAAGATTCGCTATTTTAAAAATGATTCACCCAAATTCTATAGGATACATTTTTTTTACCTTAAAAATCGCCAAAATTTTATAAAAACTATATAATTTTTTTTTTACCCAAGTGCATATGGAGAAGTCATCAATGAAAGTTAAGAAATACTTGCACCCAGAAAAAGAAGGAGAATAAAGCGAACCACACAAGTTGTTGGAATACTGAGAGGGTGGGTGAATCGATATGATCACTTTTACCACAATATATAAACTTCAATCTTATCAACAATATATCATCAATGTATAATCAATGATTGCATTCAATATATCATGAACATATAAACATAAGCAACATCACATCAAATACACAATGCACCATGATTTACATGGAAACCCAAATGGGAGAAAACCATTGAATGCTTTCTTATATATTGTCAAGAATACATTCATTGGAAGCACCAAATTCCCAATTCTCCAGCTGCAACTGAAAGGAGGCCACGACCCCCTATTTACTGGCTCCAACCTGAAGGAAGCTAAAACTCCCTGAATTCTCTGGATCCAACCAGAAGGAAGCTACAACCCCCTTATTCTCAGGCTCCAACCTGAATGAATACCCAACTCCCTGAGTTTTCCAGCACCAACCAAAAGGAGGATACAACCCCCTTTCCTTGCCTTGTCCTGTCGCTCTGAAATATAAATGTAGACAACCTATCACTACCACTGAATCAATCAACCTGTTACAATATCCAACCTATCACTGTATCCAACCGAATTCTCTCACATAAATCATATACCAAGGACACCTCTCAACTAGATGTCCAACATCACCAACACATGCCTCTCCCAAGAATGTATCAATATCACCAACATACCATCACAAGATATGTGTCTCAACCAAGTACCAAGGCATGTACCAAACCATCAATCACAACCTGTGCCACAACAAGTGCATCAACCAACACCTGTACCATGTACCTCAACTATCAATGATGTACATCAACATCATGCCAAGTATCATACCATGTACCAACAATGTATCTCAACCATATACCATGTCATTCAATCATTCCATACACCATATACCACAAGATATATCAACCAAGTACCATCAATGGTGTACCTCAACCAAGTACCAAGATCACCAAGACATGAACCTCATACATATACCAATGCCTCAACAAGATACCGAATTGATGATCATCAACATGTAGCCAAGGTGTACCTCAAACCATGTGCCTCAAGCATGTGTCAACATCCATAAACTATGTACCAAGAGATACCATCAAACATGTGCCATATCACTCATATACCATACAACAAACCATATGCCAAGTATCCAATATGTGACTCTCATAATGTATCATAACATCACCAAGGTGTACTATGCACAATCACTACCATGACATGCCTTAAGCATGTACCATAACAACATAAACATAAGCCTCAAAATTAACACATAAACATACTTCTGATCCTGTAGACACCCTGTTGTATCAGATAACAAATGAGTAAACCAACATGGGTATCAACAAACTGGTACAAGAATCACTTCTCAACCTTTCACATATCCATGACTTACTCCTCTACTGGCCAAGAATATCCATGCTTTCCTCCACTACAACCCGTGTACATCCACGCCCTGCTGACCTGTAACCCACATATTTCTTTGATTCTCTATTCGTTCGCATTTTCCTTCACTGAACCCTGCGTATGTCTGTGCTTCTATGATTCTGCAACTCATGGATGTACATGATCTTCCTTCACAGCTACTCACAGATAACCTTAGGAAAACCCTAGAACAATAAGCTCAACTTCGTCCCTTCAGCTCTTGCACTTTCTCTCTTCATTGAACTTCGCTGCGTCAGACCCAATGCTTAAGATATGTCAATAGTACATGTCCATAAAAATTTAAAACATAGATATTCAATGTGCTCAATTAGGTGTAAATGAGAGTCTCTTGATCTCTTATTTATACTTCCCAAGTGCCTTCCTTTAGGGGCTATCTTGTAACTGTTTTACCCAATTTCCTTATTTTAGGGCTAACCCACACTTTCTTGTTGCAACCAATTTACCCTTAATTAAATTCTTGTTGCAACTAATTTACCCTTAATGAATGACCTGTAACTGCTTGTTGACTTGTTGACCTTCTAGGGGCTTCTAGATCATTCTTCAGGGTCCTCCAACTTTACAAGACCATAACTCCTTAACCGTGAGGAACCACATGGCATACCACATATCATTAGAAACAACATGACAAGTAATATCCATCTATGAATGTATTACCTACATTTACACTGTCGTTCATGTCCTTATTCCCATAACCATACATCTGGGGCTTCTTGTAGACTTTTTCAAATGCACCCATCACACCTGTTGACACCAACCACTCTTGTTGACATGAATGAAAACTAACTCACCATCAATCTCAATTGCAACTTTGGGGTATCTTGAAAACTCCAAGGGTTGACATCAATGAGAACCAACTATCCAAACGAACTGTCCAACGCAAGACACTGTGAATAAGATGCAAAGGGGCCGAGGTGTGCCAAGAGGCATATTTGTCAAAAATGTCTTGATGATGTTTTTTGAGAACACAACCAGCACAAACACCATCTCTGCACGAAACAAGAGGAATACCAATCATCATTTATTGATTACATAGTTGTTTAAATGAGAGATAGTTTAGATGACCAAACCGCTCATGCCAAAGTTTTCTCAAGTCATCTCTATGAGCAACAAAAACTAATGGAAAATATGATGACCCAAAGTTGTCAATCTTGTATAACCTGGTAATATCATCAACAATTTTTGTTGCAAGAACATGCTTAGGATATTTTAGATCATTGATTGCAACTTGGTGATGTGAAACTCTATGGTTTTACCTTCACTTGAATGAGTGATTTGATACACTGATAGAAGGTTGCAGGAAAGACTTGGAAAAAATAATACATCTTTGAAATGACCATTATCTAGTTGAACTGTTCCAGACCCTACAACACTAAGAGATCTATCATCACCAACAAATATTTTATTGGTGTTACATTCATTAAGAGAAAAAAATATGGTTTTATCCTTAGCCATATGATAATATACTCCGGAATCAATAAGCCACTCATCAAAACAAGAAGTATAAGTTGCATTGAAGGAGAAACCAAAAGTAGAAAGTGCATGTCCATGAGAAGAAAAAGAAGAAGAAGAAGAAGAAGAAGAAGAAGAAGAAGAAGAATCGATATTGATGTTGTGCTTCTTCATCACTGCTTCTAAGGATTCCATCTTTTTAAAACGTTTATACTCCACATGACCGACCATCTTTCCCGCAAAAGTTGTAATGTCTATCACCAGTCTTCTTACTTTTAGATTTTGCTCCTTTGTCACCATTAACAGCGGAAGCTGGCTGAGAGGGTTTGGGACCCTTGTTTTTCTTGTTGTTGTGGTGAGGATGTTGCTTCTTGGGATTCTTGAGTTTATATTTCTTCTGGGCCACTAAGGATTTGTTGTAGGTACTTGCTATGTTGATCATTCCAAGTTGCACAAGTTTATCTTGCTCTCTAATCAAAGCATTAAAAAAAGACTCAAGAGTGGGATATTTATAGGCACTAGCTAGAGCATCTCTAGTGGCATAAAAGGTATATACAAAGTCAAAATATGCATTACCAAGATTAGAAATAATAATATAGATGCATCGATCTTCCTTTAGATCTATTTTGTAGTGTATACATAAAAATATAAGTGTTTTGAAATTAGATAAATAAAATTCAATGCAAGAAAAATCATTAGGACTTAGAGTCATTAACTGATTTTCTATCTGGTGGGCCCAAATAATATCATGTTTACCAAAAACAACTTCAAGCTTAGTCCAAGCTACATCGGGAGGATCAATTCCTTGAAGGTGAAACCTTAAATCAGGAGAGATGGACATTCCAATTAGTCCACGTGCTTCGTGACTTTGATTAGCCCATTTTACATTCTTTTCATCATCCATGGGTTCTAGTTCGTTTCCCAAGGTAATGTGGTACAATCCTTTACTTCTTAATA
The DNA here is from genome assembly GCA_009831015.1 of Picea engelmannii. Taxonomy (NCBI): domain Eukaryota; kingdom Viridiplantae; phylum Streptophyta; class Pinopsida; order Pinales; family Pinaceae; genus Picea; species Picea engelmannii. Next base: position 128,456 of record ML810251.1, read on the forward strand.
CATACTCCATATGGGATTTCCATGAGAAGTAGTTGGTACTAGTAAGAAAAATATCAATGGGAGATGCCATATTAAAATGTGCAGAAAAATCTGAAACTTATGGTCTGGATGGAAATATCTTGAAAAAATAGGTTGTTTAAAAAAGAAAAGCAACATTGAAAATATACTTTGGATGTGAAATTTATGCCCTTTTGAAAAAAGGCATAAATAATAACCAAAGAACCACGTGGCAAGTAGAACTTGACTCACGTGGTGATACTCCTCCTTGTAATAACCTCACTTTTACAAATAAGTTGCTTATGAAGTTACCCACTTTTATAGAATATGTGGGGATCACTTTTACAATGAAGTTACTTTATAAATGAAAGTTGCATGCAAAATAAATAACTTAAAATAAAATATTAAAGTTTCTTATAGTGATTCACGTTTATAATTTAAGTGAAATAAACTTTACAATGAATGCATGAACTTAAAAAAAAAGTAACAAAAACGAGACATGAACTACAAGACCTCTTACTTAATAAAACAATTTTTAACCAAGTGAGCTGGTGCAAAATACATTATATTGTTAAGAAGGAGGATTGGGGTTGTTGTTGTTATTGTGGTGGTGGTGGTGGAATATGACCTTCGAGTGCATGCTCATAAAAAAATCTTTTCACACAAGAAAAACATTTCACTTCTTGATGACAACAAGGTTTAGATCTCAGTTAGCTTACACAAAAAATGCAAGTTTTCCCTCTGTTTTTGATTTATTGAGATCACATAGAGCACACAACCAAGAGCATATAGAGACATGAAAACCCTGTCTACTCTGTTTCTGATTTTCCAATATCATATATAGCGCAGGGAAAACAACACATGCAAATCGAAAAGAGTAGCAACATGGAAATAAAAAAAATAAAACTGAAATATTATCTCTATAAAAATTTAAAAGGGCGTATTCAGGCTTTAGACCTCTAGATATGATTGAAATGATAGTATCTTGGGTAAACAAAAACCTTTTTGAGTGAAACGAAAGGTGTCCTTAACTAAAACAATCTCTACGGATGCAATGAAACAATCCTCTCAGCCTAGAAATATATGGAAATGGAAGAAACCAAATGTACAACAACACGACTTCACGATCTCAATGTACAACGAGAGTGGGTCTTCAAATTGCTTTGATACCATGTTCAAAAACACATGTATTCCAATAGAGGATGAACACCTTTAGTAACCACTCACTTAACCAGATCAAATATCAACATACCAATGTTTTTACACGGTAAAACCCCTATGGGGAAACATCCACAACCCCAACCAACGTGGCCACTTAGAGCAATTATTACAAAGAAATTTATAAGAGAGTTTCTCACAATCAATCATCAACAACTGAACCTCCATGATCTTTAAATATATATCATGGACCAATCGGGTGTTAAGCCACAAATCAATGTAAGCATTAAGATCAAGGAGAATATGAACCGTCAGATCACTCTATGTCGGGAACATATCATGACTTTCAGATTACCTAACTACAAATGCATACTAAAGAAACACACGTTTACCTAACGACACATTAGACCAAGTTGATCTTAACTAACTCCTAAGTGTTTAGATATCCATTTTTAGACACATGTTTGAGTATGATATGATGCTATGAAACATCAACCATTTTCATTTCTCACATCCGTATTGCTCCAAATACACCTTATATGAACTAACCACTTCTTCATCCTCTCTCAACAATTTATTGTGTCATTAACCATGACTCATAAACCCATGAATCACTACATTTTGTGCCTCCAATGCTCAAAAAACAAATAAAACCGATGTGTATCTTAACCAATATACCTCCAATGTTTAATACAAAAGCCTTGCCAACGTTTTCTTTCAAGACAAAAGTATACCCAAGAGGAATCCAATTGTTTCTTCCATTTCAAGCCCACAAATCAAAGACAAATAACATGTCTATAAATCATAGCAACATTAACCGATTAACCCTTGAACAACAAGCCAAGTATGCAAACATAGTATATGCCTTTACATGGATTTCTCATTGTCTCTTTTAGCCACCACATTCACTACTTCCAATACCTAGATTCTCAAGCATCAAGAAAGAAAACAAAACATAAGAAACCACTAAAGGCATGGACCAATACCGCACATCATGCAATAGTGAGCTCACCCGAGCCTTATTAGCTATGTGCTCTATACTGAGATATGCATAAAATGGAATGCTCCTTTGCAATGATCTCTCTCTAAGCCACACCTTTCAAAACTAGTGAAGGCATGCCACTGCCCACCATTAAAAATAATAGCCTCTTTGGATTCTGATGCAACACTATGAGCATGCCGCATTTGTAGATCTTAATAGATCTATCATGGCCACCATGAATTTTCCAAGAATATCATATTCTTCTCCATGATTAAGGTAATTCCATGATCATAGCCATACACAACAAATTTCCATGGGTAGCAAATAAAAATTGTAGCATCGTTTCACTCTAGCTAGACACTAGCAACATTAGCACATTCTAGATCACTTCAACACACACTAACCTTTTCACTTGATTCAGTTGGGTCACACACTCAATTCTATATCTAACCCACATGTTTTCCATTACTATACTTAGGTGAATCACATATCACATAGTAGAACCAACACACACCAACAATTCACTAGATTATCCATACAATCACTACCATTTAACTTGCATCATTCAACAAATCCATGGACCTCCATTTGCACCAATATATCAATATCCTCATAGGTTTTTCCATCACTATCTAGTGACCTTTATATGCAACTAACACCCAGAGCTCCAACAACATCGAACCTCACAAAGAAATACACATTGGCATATTTAGATAACACATACCACAAAGGAACAAAACTAGTACTATTTACTTTTAATAGTGTGATCCAAGATAAACTAGGTATATGCACATGGAAGGAGACTATTCCATATACATATCAACATTTACATGAATATACCCAATAGTTTATACTCAATAAGACACCGTCAATACACTTCAATATATATTATGGTCATATACAATAGGTTTCCTTAACAAATCTACGTAGGCATTACTTGAACTTGACAGATCTACATATTTGCAACAACTCCATCTTTTCCAGTGCCTTCGGGGAATTTTTTTTCATCATGACTATGCAACAACTTCTCTAGTAAAGACAATGTAGTCCATCATGCTATCCAATAAATCCCTTATCACATCAAATTTTAGATCAACGGATTTACACGCTCACTCTCCATGGATCTCAATATAAGACCACTCTCATTAGAAAGTATAGGTCAATCTAGCTCTAATACCATATTAAAAATGAGAAAAAACCGAGAAGCAAAATAAAACACACAAATCTACATGAGAGATTACCCTGGAAACTTTAATGGGAAAACCAACACCAATATCTATTAGTACCTTGGCCAACATGACCAAAGAACATGATGTTTGAGGCATTTTACAATGGAATATACCAAGCCTTTAGATAGGCTTCATCACATCAAATATAATGAGTGAATATCATGCACTATTCAATACCATGGGTCCTTAAACTACCTATTATAAACCTATTATGGATCAAATCAAGGTTAAACTAGTCTTGACAAAGTCAAGATTAACCCATCAGTTCAACACAAGGTAAAAGACCTAGATAAATAATCATCCCTAGATATAAAGGCACTTGTCAAAATACAATTATCGACCCAATAATTAGTTTTTCAAAATATAGTATCAAGTCAAAATCCTTTATTTAATACTATCTACATTGGTCATTTAATGACATAAATTATTATTGAAATTTTAAACATGTGAGCTTTATTCATCTATTCAAATTCTTACTAAACCATGTTTCTTCCCTTATGAAAAACTAGAAACTTTATGGTAAAGCTATAATCAAATTGGCATATCATTTATTGTACATTAAATGATTTCCTTTTTATAGATTCCAAGTAATGAAAAATGTTTTTACCTTTGAAAACAAGCAGGTGGTCCACCTCATAGATGATTCTTTCTAAGCTATGAAATGTATAAATTGCAAGATAGTTTGTTTGTTTAATCTTACAAATTAACCCCACCTCATAAATGATTCTTTCTAAATTATGAAATGCATAA
>ML810252.1:0-14227 GCA_009831015.1 Picea engelmannii
CATACATACAAGTACATTAACAGGCTCCTGGCCTTCAATACTTAGGCTCCCTGGCCTAATAAAACTCATAAGCCTACAGCTTATACAAACTTGGCTCACCAGCCTATAGAACATATTTACAATTCTTTGCATATGCATGATCTACAACGGGGCTCGGCCTTGGGGACACTACAATGACGAAGGACAAAGACGTGTGATTGTAGGATGGAACCAGGGAGTTTTCCTAAGGTTCATCTCTTCCTTACAACTACAAAAGAGTATGCGCAAGAAGTGCAATCTTTATGCGATCCTTGCGTTAAACGAGAAGGGAGTAGCGGAAGGTCTAGAACACCTTCCGGTGGTGAGAGAGTTTGGGGACGTATTTTCGGAGTTACCTGGGATGTCGTTGGAGAGAGAGTTGGAGTTTACCATAGACCTAAAACTAGGGACTGAACCAATAGCAAGAATACCTTATCGGATGTCAACCCTAGAGTTACAAGAGTTGAAAATGCAACTGAAGGAGTTGTTGGACCTAGGACTGATACATCCTAGTGGGTAACCATGGGGTTCATCGGTTATTTTCATACGAAAGAAGGATGGATCGTTGAGGCTTCGCATTGACTACCATCAACTGAATAAGGCGACGATCTAGAACCAGTATCCCTTGCTGAGAATTGATGATCTGTTCGATCAAATGAAGGGTGCGGCGGTGTTCTCCAAGATCAATTTGTGATCAGGGTATCACTAGTTATGGATCAAGGAGGATGACATCCCTAAGACTGCTTTTAAGACGAGGTTTGGACATTACGAGTTTATTGTTTTATTGTTTGGACTGACAAACACCCCAGGGGTATTTATGAGTTTGATGAATGGGGTGTTCCACGAATACTTGGACAATTTCATCCTAGTATTCATTGACGATATTTTTATTTACTATCAGACAACAGAGGAGCATGAAGAGAAATTTAGCTCGGTACTAAGGTGTCTGCGAGAGCAAAAATTGTATGAGAAATTTTCCAAATGCTCTTTTTATCAATCGAGGATTCACTACTTAGGACATGTCATCTCCGGCAAAGGTATCGCCGTGGATCCAACCAAGGTTGAGGCTATTATGGAATGGCCTGCATTGACGAATGTCACAGAAGTGTGTAGCTTTATGGGTTTAGCAGGATACTATTGATGGTTTGTCAAGGCATTTTCGAAGATAGCAAATTCGATCATGGAATTGCAGAAGAAAAACAAGAAGTTTGTTTGGACTGAGAAATGCGTGGAATCATTTTGGAGGCTTAAGGAGTTGTTAACAACAACAACGATACTAAAGGTCCCTAACATGGACATGGACCTCTTGGTATGCACTGATGCATCCAAGGAAGGTTTAGGCGGAGTCTTGATGCAAGACGGATGAGTGATTGCTTACATTTCGAGGAAACTGAGAAGGCATGAGGAAAACTACGTGACGCATGATTTGGAGTTATTATCCATCGTATATGCCTTGAAGGTTTGGAGACACTACCCTGTTGAACGAAAGTTTGAACTAAAGACTGATCATTGTGAACTACAACAAATTTTTACACAAAGCGACCTGAACGCGCGACAACGACGTTGGTCAGATTTTCCTAGCGAGTACAACTTTGAGATTACTTACATAAAGGGAACAATGAATCGAGTGGCAGATGCTTTGCATCGGAGACCATGCATCTTTTCAGTGTTTCCTCTTCAGACGAATCTACGTGAGAATATTCTCACTTTATAGCGTGATGATGACTGGTACAAAGAGGTCGAGGGTTTTATCGGACAAAACACAATGATGGTACCATGATATGAGGGATTTTATTTTGATAGTGATGGGTTATTGAGGTTTAAAATTCGAATTTATGTACCGCCAAACGACGAGTTGAGGATGGTGATCCTAAGAAAGGCTCATAGAGTAGTTTACATGGTTAACCCGGGGTTCACGAAGATGAGGGCAGACCTTAAACCCTTATTTTTCTAGAAGGAAATGAAGGCCGACATAGTCAACTATGTGGCCAGATGTCTAGAGTGTTAGTAGGTAAAGGCTGAACATAGACACCCAGCAGGATTAATTTAACCACATGCCATCCCGAAATCGAAATGGGATGTTATTTCAATGGATTTTATTGTTGGATTGCCACTGATGACAAGGAGACATGACTCGATTTTTGTAGTAGTAGACACTTTGATGAAGAGTTCTCACTTTATTCCTGTGCGTATGACGTATCGGGCATGTGAGATAGCTAGAGTTTTCATCAGTGATATTGTGAGGCTGCATGGCGTGCCTAAGCAGATTATATCCGATCGCGGATCGGTGTTTACTGGATGATTTTAGACGAGTTTCCAAGAGGCCTTGGGAACCCAACTTTAATTTAGTACTGCATATCACCCATAGACTGACGGGCAGACCGAACGAATGAACCAGAACTTGGAGGACATGTTGCGCATGTACGTGATGGACCAACAAAAGTGTTGGGAGGAATTCTTTCCACTAATATAGTTTTCTTACAACAACAGTTACCAGAGAATCATTAAAATGGTGCCTTTCGAGTTCCTTTATGGGTGACTATGTCGGATGCCCTTGAGTTGGGATCGACTTGAGGATAGGGTCCTGGTAGGACCAGAAGCAATCCGAGAAATGGAAGAGAAAATGCAAACCATAAGACAAAGAATTAAAGAATCATAGGATGGACATAAGAGTTATGTCGATGCGCACTGTTTCGATCGTAGTTACGAGTTCGACGATTGAGTATTCTTGTGGGTTAAACCGCATAAGAGTTCGATCATGTTTGGGAAGGGAGCTAAACTCTCTCCTAAGATCATGGGACCTTTCGAGATTGTGGAGAGAAAAGGGCCTCTGGCCTATCGACTAGCCTTGCCTGATTCCTTGAGGCGTATGCACGATGTTTTTCATGTATCTGTTTTGAGACATTATATGAGTGATCCTACACATGTTATTGACATGAGATCCTTGCAGGTATCAGACGAGGGAGCGCTCATGGATAAGCCAGTCCGCATATTAGATCATCGCATTCGACAGTTACGATGTCGAATGGTAGATCAGGTCAAGGTTCAGTGGGACAATTATAGTTCACACTCAGCGACGTTGGAGGATGTATATGATATGTGCCAACAATTTCCATTTTTGTTTGATAGATAGACATATGATACTGTGATAAACTTATTTTGGCATTTATACTGAGAAACTTCATGATGAATTTTAGACCAAGAGGGGGTGTACATAACATCCCTCTCTTGCGCACTGAGAAAACCTATTCTTTGAGGAAAATTTCTCGCAAGTGATCCAGACTATTATGATATTAAAACATTGTCCTTGATTATGATGTGTTATGGTAGATGACATGATGTTTTATTGCATTAACATAGACATGTGCTATTGAGTTGGTTATACGGAGTGTGCAGGGTTTTGGATCTTGAGGATGCAGAGGCATCGACGGAACCCCTTGGACTCTGGATCGAGTCAGGGAGTGTGCTATTGGGGTTTGATTGATTTACTGTGATATTAGTACATTTTATTAGATGATATGATGTGGATATGTTCTGACATGATTTATTGATGATGCAGGCTGAAGATAGCTTTCCGACCAGACTCACATATGGAGTAAAGGGGTCACACACGACTACCAAAGAGGTTGAGGGAGAGGTGTGGACAGCAGCCTTGCCACAACCTACTAGCACTCCCATCGTGGCTCAAACTGTAGGTTAATGATTACCTAGTTCGAGAGGACCCACGATGCCGCAAGGGAAGACTTCGACAGTCCCTCGCGATGATTCTAAGGGGTACGCAATAAGGCGAGGGCCTTATTCCTTAGAAGCCCTTAGTCTCCAATAAGTTCACCTGGCGGAGTGTTCACTCTAGGGGTTATTGATGTCTACCAATCATTCAAGTGATGAGTGGAACCCTTGGAGCATGTGGTGCATCCTGAAGGGAACGACGTGCAAAAGAAGCAAAAGAGGCGAGTGACACCCTTGAAGCACATGGTGCGTCCTGAAGGGCATGTTGCGCAAAAGAAGCAAAAGAGGCAAGTGACACCCTTGGAGCACGTAGTGCGTCCTGAAGGGCATGTCACGTTCATGATGTTAAATGAACAAACCTAGATGGCCCTAAGACTAATATCTCATTAAGAAATATTAAAACAACTTCCCTAATTAAAATGTCGCCTAGTTCAGAATCTAAGTCCCAAGTCTAAAACTTTGCTAGGGGTAAAATTTTGTCTACCCTTAGAAAATTATCTCTATAAAAATAAAATAATAAAGTTTAAAATAAAAACCACTTAAGTAATAATTGTGGACTTCATAAATTTTTGGGTAAAATGAAGAGAGTGTTACACATAAAAAATACTCACTTGGGTAGTGTTGCAAGTGTCGTCATTACAAGGGTCGCATGTGTTGCTTTTTTCTCACAAGTGTCACAAGTGTCAAGGAAAGAATACTGCCATGATGCCTATGTCGTGGCTATAACGACATGAGGAAACTTGAAACACCTCAATCATTTGATTTGGAGGAAGAGAAATGAGTCAACATGCTTATGAACCTCTTTCCATCTGAAAGCACCCAAAAAACTGAGTTTTTGGAGGGGAGCGCTCCCCTATACCTCTCTCAAGAGTGTTGGTGCCCCCCTATAAGCTATCAGAGAGCGTTATAACGCTCATTTGCCATTTTCCAAGAGCGCTCCTACCCTCAGGAGTGTTGGCACTCCCCTAATTACTAGGGAGCATTATAACGCTCCGAGTGCCCTTTTGAGGGAGCGCTACCTATTCTGGGCAGCAGTTGATTTGTTGAGAAGAATGGGGGAGGATCTTTTCACTCTTAGAAGGCAGTTGGATTCGAATCCTCAATCAAGCCATGATATTAGGGAAGATCCCTAATTGAAGGAGGAAAATCCTCAACTCACCCCAAAGATATTTCAAGTTGTTGAGCCTCTCCAAGGCTATATAAGCAAGCTTTCTCATGGTGAAAGGGGAATGGAAAGGGAGAATCACACCAAACGTATGATCTTATAAGTGGCACTGGAGCTAGATGAAGAATGATACCAAACTTATGATCTCATAAGTGATATTTGGAGAAGGGATGAGAAGCATGAAACCTATGATCTCATTGGAAACACATAGTGAAGTGGAGGCTAATCAATGAATCTATCGTCATTCCGATCATGGAGCTTTTGAGCAAGGGTTAGGCAAGGAGAACTTGATGAAACTGCTACATTCCATCTATGGATGTAAGTGATGTTTTGTCCTCATTAATGTAATATGCTTGGCCTGTTTCTTTCTAATTTGTGTTTTACATTACATGAATGTGTCTCTAAGTAGATAGGTCCGCTTGGAACTAATCTCGATAGAATAGGAAGTGGTTGTGTTTTGTTTGTCTACTGGGTTTTTCAAAGAGCTCAAGATTGGAGTTCAACTCGGAGTGTGCAGGGAAAAACACCAGTAAAAGGTACATCTTTCCTCCTTCCTCTTCATGCATTAGTTTGTGTAGACCTAAAAGGAAGTCAGTGACCATGATAAGCACTTTCTGTCTTAGAGTTAAGATTTTATCTCTTTGAGGAGATCTACCTGTCCGCAGGGAGATTTTCCTTGAACAGAAATTGGCGACTCCACTGGGGACTCGAATCGAAACTCTTGGTTTTGATTTTTCCTCATAGACCTTGCCTTACCCTTTGATTGTTTTCATACCTTGTTCACCCCATTTGTTTGATTTTGTATGTTGATTGACTCTTTACGCCATCACATTCAGCTTGACTGTCAAAATTTGACTGAACTTTTGGGTTTTTGGACATTTTTATGAGTTTTTTAAGCTTGGCGCCCCTGTGCCCATGTTAGAAGAGTGCCAAAACTCCCTAAAGGTACTGGATAGAGATTTATAATTCCCTAGTGTCCCTTACACCAGAGCGCCAACCCCTTTTTGCACAAAAACTTTTCAAAAATTGCATTTTTTGAAGTCCAGGCCCTGTTTTTTCACTTGCTGAGATTCTTTGTGATTCAATGCTTCTTCCCATTGAACTTTGACATCCATCCTTCTGAGAAATAAGCACTTTTTTGTTCATATTTGGTGGCCTTCTTCATTATTTTTTAGTTTTTTGTTGTTGAGAGCTTGAAATCAATCCATTGTTTTCTTCTCTCCTATCCGACTGAGTGGGAACTTTGGTGAAGGGCATCAGAAATCTATGAATCATCTTGTTTGGTTTTTTGAGGCCATTGTTCTTCAACATCTCTTTTTGTGTGAATTGTTTGATTTTTCTCTGTTATCTTTTGTCTTCTATTTGATTCTTATTTCAATCATAACAGGAGGGTGTGTGTCATGTGTGCAAAATCTGATCATACTTGTCTCAATCTCCTTTATCTGAAAGGATAGTTGGTAGGATTTGATTTGTCATCATTCACATACAAACGACAAAGATACATTTTAGTGCTTGATTTGCATATTAGAAGGCATTTTTAAAAATGTTTTAGCATTGCATTGGATTCGATTGAGAACCGATTGATTGAAGACGTTTCATATTAGTGTTTGAAAGTGAAAATGACTCCTTCTATTTCCCTTAAATAGGCGTTCATTGAAAAGAAACGATTGCTTATCATATTCTATGCATCATTTTGGGCATTGAGTCATCATTCCATCAGTTTCACTTTCATGCATCCTTTGAGTAAAGAACTGCTATAAAACAAATGCTAATTAAAAATTATCTAGAACATTTTTGTTTTTAGGATATTCCACCAATAGTAGACTAGGGTTAGCACTTTGGATTAGGCTATGAGTACAACTCTCCAAAGTTTTCAAAACAAACATTAGCATCCTGAGCTAGGGAGAGTCAAATCCAATTGTCGTATTGGTTTTATGGGATCCCTCTCACACACAGGGGTTATGCACGAGGTCGCATTCGGGTGAATTACGAAGATTATCCCTCCGTGGTTCAACTGTTTGTAGTGGTCGGATCGTATATTGGGGGTCGCTTGGAGGTATACCCATGATTATGTGTGGGATCCTCTCGAGTTGATTTCAGACTTCTTATCCTGCCCATACATTTCAGATCGGGCTGTCGACTGTACCCACCCAGGGACTCACTGTGAATTGGTGTCTTTAGTTGCCATAATATTTAGGTACTTACACAAGGTGACGGTGAAGGGAAGTCTCACTGTACCTGGAACAGACATTTCTCAAACTCACTTGGGCTCCTTGGAGGGTAAATCCATAATTACTGCGTGGAAGATTGCACCAAGGTGAAAGTCTGTTAAGTAGGTCACCATTATAACTATTCCACCATATCCTAGCCGCATCTCGACTTGATCACGCGATGTTGGATTTCATCACCAACTAGTATGGTCATCGAGAGAAGTTTTGTCTGCTTGGTTGATTCCTAGATTTGATCAGTGCATGTTGTTTCTTTTTGTTAGTTGGCCCTAGATTTTCAGTGTGTTCTATTATCCTCCACATTTGAGGCCGTAGATGATAAAGGTATTCTCTGATCACGTAGGATGCAAGGGCTGCCTCCAGAAGGCTATCAACCCTTACCTCCTAACCCTCCAGAAGACAACTACCGTAGAGAGGTAGAAAATCAATCTGACACTGGAAGTTTTATTTCTCCTCCATTAGATAACTTAGAAGGCGCTTTGGTCATGGTTGAAAATCCCACTACACCTGTGTTGGTAACTCCTCTCCAACCACTTTTGGTTCATTTAGACTCCCTTTGGAATGTCATAGACGAAGAGATCCCACGATTACCAGAGAGGATATTTACCGAAACATATATGGGATCTGCAGAACCAATCTTTGGTTATGAGTATAGGACTCATGTTCATCCTAGCACCGCAGTAGAAAGAAATCCCACACCTTCTCGTTCTGTATGGAGGACTTCATCGGGACGCGATCTCTATGAACATTTCGAATCCTTTCGACAACCCTTTCAACATCATGACCCTCCTAGTGAAACAGGACCTTCCAGTCAAACCATGAATCACCCATTCAATTAGGTTATTCACTCTACTACCACACCAGCACAAGTCCATCCTAATGTTGGACTCATCACCTCTACTCATCCCCAAAGAAATTCAATCTCTACCCCTGTTTCTACAAGTTTTTACTCTACAGCTCTGCATGTTCCACACGATCCTGCTGGGACATCTTCTCACCCGAGAATGCAGACCCCTACTGGCCAAACACAACCAGCTGGAGGTAATACACCATCCAACGAACCATTTCCTCCTGGAGGACTACCTTTCCATGGCGGGCCTACCCCTCCCGGGGGACAGTCCCCTTTTCATGCTCCTCCTGAAGGGAAACCTCCATTTTCCAGTTATACCCCAGTCGTAAATCCACCGTTGGCAAGGGGGCAACCCTCATTTACTGGAAACCCTTCACAATTCTGGGGAGTATCCTCAGGCATTTTTACCCAACCCCACGTTGGGGGGAACTTGTATAATAACCTAGTAGGAGGAGTATCCAATCCTGTCCCTTCTGAAACATCTTACGGGCAATGTTATCCGGGTGACATCCCAAACACCACCTGGAGTTCTCTGGGACCACAGTCTTATCCTCCTCATGGGCCTCATGTGTATCCACCTTCGGGATCTACTCCTTACCATTCTCAAGCGAAAAATGTTTATCCTCCTCAAGGGAAACTATATCACCCGGCCTGTAATGTTCAGAACCCACCGGGTTATGCCAATGTTTCTCATGCACCATCGAATCCTTGTTATCCTGGCCAACAACAACCGTATGTAGGAGAACCTACTGATTACAACTACCCACCTAACCTAGTTTATGGTCCTATTGGTATTCCTATGCCACACCAGTATAATTCACAAATTAACCGACAACTACGTTTCCTTGCGACTCTGGATCTCCCAGACTTGTCTCAGTTAACTAATGATCCTATTTTTCATTCACCGGTTTTTCCAATCATTCCAGCTAAACTTCCTTCTGATATTCCAAAATTTGACAGAAACCCTGGCGAAGATCTGAACAACCATGTGATGAATTTCCATTTGGGGTGTTCATCAAACTCCCTCATGGATGATTCTATACGTTTGCGTCTTTTCCAGCAAACACTTACCGGTTCAGCAACAAAGTGGTATGTTGAACTACCACATGCTTCTTTTCATTATTTCAAGTCCCTTGCCATGTCTTTCCTCACGCACTTTCAACTGCCTATTCGCTACGAGACAGGTACTGAACTCTTGACCTCCCTTCGTCAAACTAATTATGTGCATATCTCTGACCATATTCATGAGTGGAGGCGATGATGAAGCATGATCAAGGCAGTCATTCCTAACATGCTATTGGCAGAATGGTTTACTAAATCACTGTTAGCCCCAATCGCTCGCGATGTCTCTATGGGTGGTGCGATCACAGAGGAACAAGCCATTGCTCGGGCTCAGTATTTAGATTTGGTTTATTCCCAATATGGTACTTTATATGATTTTCTTCCGAATGCTACTCGAGCTAATGCCGATCCTTCTAATCCATCATCCTCATCTCATGCGGATGGTGTTATCAGTTCCATCAAAACTCAATTTGTTTCCAAATTGACTACACCCTCCTCTAACTCCCCTCAAACTCAGATCTCTGAGGTGAATGCAGTTCAATCTTCCCCTTCACAACAATCCGGAGGTAAGAAGAAGACAAATAATAAATCAAAAAATAATAATGAACAACCCAAAAATCAAACACCTACTATCGAAAAGAAACCACAACGGAAACTGAAATTCCCATGTATCATTTCTGGTGACGATCATTACACTCGAGATTGTCCACTTCGCAATGAAGTGGCCAAAATTTTCCAAGGGAAGCCACAACCCGTTGTGCTTACTCAACCTTTTCCACAACAACAATCCATGGTTTCTCAAACCCACTCTTCTGGGGGTAGTTCTAGTGATCCTAATGATGAGGCCTCGTCAAGTGCACATATTTATATGTTTAATGGGATCTATTTGACCACTCTCTCTAATACCTACGACACACCAGGTAACCCTGACAAAGGAAAAGACACTAACGGTACTGGTAATTTACCATATCCATCATCATTTTCCATTATCCTTCCATCGTTTAATCCTCCGTTTGTACCACTCAAGATTGAGAAACCCACATTTGACTCCATCTTATGCCCTCCTAAGAGAACTATACGTAAAGCTACCTTTAATCGTAGTTCCCGTGCCACCCAAAACTACAACATTGTTGAAGATTTGGCTTGTGCACCATGTTCTATGTCTGTGTTATAAGTTCTATAGCACTGCCCTAGTCAACGTAGAATGCTCTTGGCCACTCTTGGCACTGTTGATCCTGAGTCATCCAATCAGATCATGTTTATCTTGGACAATTATGTGTCCCGACTCTCCCACCAACTTTCTTTCCAAGTTGATGTTGTTGTTCACAATCAACAAATCCACCGAACTATTCTGGATGAGGGAGCCTTGACTTTTGTCATGTATTTGGCGTGTTGGAAAGGTTTAAAATCACCAACACTCAATAAATCCCCAACGATGTTACGCACTTTCGACGGGTGAGGTTTTCATCCCCATGGGATTTTACAGTCCCTGCCCATCCAATTGGGTGGCAAAACTATTACTGTTGATGTCGAGGTGGTTTATGATCTCCTCGATTACAACTTGTTACCTGGAAGAAGTTGGTTTTATGCTATGATTGTCGTTGCCTCGTCAGTTTTCTGATGTGTCCAATTTCCTCATCAGGGAAAAATTGTCACTGTTAATCAGTTGGATTTCTGCACGACCGATGCTCGCACTCTCACTACCAACAATATTCCTTTCTTGGGATACCACAATATCATGTATGAAAGCATTGGTGTTGGCTTACTAAAATATTTTAGCCTCATAGGTACCTTCCCTACACCACTTCCACCGACTACACATCACATTGCCACCGTCGATATAATTTCGACCGCGGCTTGGATTGTACCTTGTACATTGGAATTCGATGCACTAAGTGACACCGTGCCACCTTGTCCAACGGAAATATCATACGTTTCTACCCAATCCGCTTCTCCCTCATCAGATGGCCAGCATCTGTTGGCGCCTGACATTTCCTCGATGCAATCACGATTGAGTTTCTGGTCATCTGCAATCGACTGCATTTCCCCAACTTTTCCTTCGGATGAATCTATTTCGGAAATGTTTCACATTGACAAGTTACCTCGGGATAATAAATGTCACTGATCCTCTTTTCTTCCCCCTTGTGAAGAAATTCGGGCAGACATACCATCTATCTCCCCTCCTGGTGTTGATTTTTCATCATCTCCCATGATTTCAACTTCCGACAATTTGGATCCGGTAGTGGACATGGTAATTTCTTCAGTAGGATTATTGGATCCTGATCTCCTTACTCCTATCGCGACCCTCGACCTGTGCTCCTTCTTGAGTGATTATATTCCATACAGTGAAGATCACCTGGAGGCCATGACCACATTTTATCCATTGACATGGTACCCTTCCAGAGCATTATCCTCTTGGAAGCCATGATCCAGACGAAACCACGAGCATAGTTTCTCTTCTCTGTGGAAAGTTCGTTAAAAAATGAAACAAAGGTCCTGAGCATAGTTCTTTTCTTGTGTCAAGCTCGTTAAAAAATGAAACAATCATCTCTCTTGAACTTTATTTTCATCCACCCTTCTCCTTTTTTCTCATCTACTAGAGAAATTAGTGACAACCTCAAAGTCAGTGAATGAATTGAAGCTTGGAGGGCATGTCTCCAGCCTTTGATGATCTTTCTAGAGTTAAGCCACTATCTTTCATGATGGGGGCATACCGAGCTTAGTCTTTGTTCTTTATTGTGCTCGTAAATACATGAGAATGCATCCAGGTAGACTTTTATCTCTTTTTCGGACCTGTATGGATACATGAAAAAGGAATCCCTTGGAGTCTCCTTTAAGCTCTTTTCAGACTCTCTAAACATGAAAATATTGTCGAGTGATCTTGCTTCCTTTTCCACTCGTTAAACGGTTTGAAAGGGCGTCTTTCGAGTGATAATTTATCTCTTTTTTGGCCTTGTGAGACTAACATTACGAAAAAGGAGAACATTGGAGTCATGTTTAAGTTCTTTTCAGACTCTCTAAACATGAAAAGATTACCGAGCGACCTTGTTCTCTTCACACTTGTTAAATTATTTGAAGAAAATGTCTGTTGAGCGATAGTTTATCTCTTTTTCGGTCTCGTCAGACTACTTTACGAAAAAGGAACTAAGAGAGTTCTCTTTTAAGTGTTTTTCCAGACTCTATAATCATGAAAAACCTTTGATTTTTTTGTCAATGGACTCGCTAAACAAAACATCGACAGGCCCATATGGGATTGAATCCTTACTTCTTCCAGTTCATCAAACAAAGGAAGAGGAACTTACCAAAGGTGAGTTTTATCGAGCATGTGTTATCCTCCTTGATCTTGTTAAATTGAAAAGAGGTACTCATCTATCTGGATGGGGGGGGAAATTGAAAGAAGCAAGCCAAGCAGTTTTTTGAGAACATTACCAAGTAACTCTTAGAGTCACCCTTGAACATGACACTTTGTCTTTGCGCACATCTTAATTTGTTGAACCTCTGTACTGAACCAATCCTTTGAGTTTTCTTACTCCTTTGGGTCACCCGACGAAAGTCATAGTATCCATTGCATCATCGTGTTTAGGTCCATATCATGTTTCTATTGTTGTGCCTCAGTGTTCGAGGGATGTATCCACCTCAAGAGTCAGCCATCAAAAATATCTTGTCTCAATACCCATGTCAGTCCATGTTCATTTGATCTACCAATTACATCTCTATGTTTGTTTCATGTCATTGATGGGGGATACATCAAGGCCCTCCTTCGACAAGTCTATTCCTGTCGACTTCAACACATTATCCAGGAACTAGAATTAGAAACCAGTTAGTACTTTGGGACCTACATGCCTCAATGGCAGGCCTCCTCACGTTCAATAGTGGGTTTACATCATTGACCTTTGATCGGATAATTCCATGGATGTTTGACTCCATCCCATCCATTCACATTTGTTGGAATGTACTAGAGTACCTTGGGAATCATTTATATTAATGGTGATCTCTCTCGTGCTTGTTAACGGTTTACATCATTGCCTAGGTTTCTGCCATAAACTGGAATGCTACCTATAGCACTTATGAATATTTAAACCTCAACATTAGTCTAGATATAATGACTGAACTAACCACACTAGCTGTTTATTATCATTGAAGAGGAAATTTCCAGTTAATAACATTGTTGTAGCAAATCAACAAGGTAATTACATATATGTTACATAACAATTTATTACAACAGTTAACAAGGCATTTAACATAATGATTAACATAATCAATTAATTGAGCAATAACAGGGTAGTTTGCATGACTATTTTCATAACAAGTATTATAGCACTAACAAGGCGATTATCATGTTAATTAACCTAAAAATTAATATAACAGTAGTGAGGCATTTTATATGAGGGTTAACATAACGATTAATAGCGCAAAAACAAGGCAATTTACATAACTGTTTAACCATTTAACTCGCTGCGGCATTTAATCAATAAGTAGGAATTTGCTGACCATTCACAATGTTGTAGCAATTGTTCTAGCATTTAGTAAGGAAATTAATATAGCATTTAACATTGCAATTAACAAGCCAATTAACTGTAGCAATGGTTTTGGTAAATTTGTGGTCATTCCAGCAAGCTTAGTAAACATTCTAAAGGCAAAAATCATGGGTAATTACAACAACCTCTGGGAATATTCTAAAGGAAAAATCATGGGTAATTACAACAAGCTCTGGAAACATTCTAAAGGAAAAATCATGGGTATTTAAACAACAATCAAGGTCAATTTTTAAAGGCAATAATTGTGGGCATTAAACAATGGCCTCAAACAGGTTTTGAATGGCAAAACGTGAACATTTAAACAATGATCTCATACATGTTTTGAATGGTAAAATCATGAGCATTAAACAACGGTCTCATACATTTTTTTAATGGTAAAATCATGAACATTAAACAATGGTCTCAGACATGTTTTGAATGGTAAAAAGTGAGCATTTAAACAACGATCTCTGACATGTTTTGAATGGCAATTCGTGAGCATTTAACCACAATCTCAGCCACGTTTTGAATGGAGAAAAAAACGTGGGTAATCAATCAGCTATCACAGTCTCATATTAAAAGGGAAAAACATGTACAGGGACACACCAAAAGGGGATTTCATTTTTCCTGTCATTAAGTAACAAGCAATTTGTTGTAC
>ML810252.1:14327-25288 GCA_009831015.1 Picea engelmannii
AGTTAACAAGGCATTTAACATAATGATTAACATAATCAATTAATTGAGCAATAACAGGGTAGTTTGCATGACTATTTTCATAACAAGTATTATAGCACTAACAAGGCGATTATCATGTTAATTAACCTAAAAATTAATATAACAGTAGTGAGGCATTTTATATGAGGGTTAACATAACGATTAATAGCGCAAAAACAAGGCAATTTACATAACTGTTTAACCATTTAACTCGCTGCGGCATTTAATCAATAAGTAGGAATTTGCTGACCATTCACAATGTTGTAGCAATTGTTCTAGCATTTAGTAAGGAAATTAATATAGCATTTAACATTGCAATTAACAAGCCAATTAACTGTAGCAATGGTTTTGGTAAATTTGTGGTCATTCCAGCAAGCTTAGTAAACATTCTAAAGGCAAAAATCATGGGTAATTACAACAACCTCTGGGAATATTCTAAAGGAAAAATCATGGGTAATTACAACAAGCTCTGGAAACATTCTAAAGGAAAAATCATGGGTATTTAAACAACAATCAAGGTCAATTTTTAAAGGCAATAATTGTGGGCATTAAACAATGGCCTCAAACAGGTTTTGAATGGCAAAACGTGAACATTTAAACAATGATCTCATACATGTTTTGAATGGTAAAATCATGAGCATTAAACAACGGTCTCATACATTTTTTTAATGGTAAAATCATGAACATTAAACAATGGTCTCAGACATGTTTTGAATGGTAAAAAGTGAGCATTTAAACAACGATCTCTGACATGTTTTGAATGGCAATTCGTGAGCATTTAACCACAATCTCAGCCACGTTTTGAATGGAGAAAAAAACGTGGGTAATCAATCAGCTATCACAGTCTCATATTAAAAGGGAAAAACATGTACAGGGACACACCAAAAGGGGATTTCATTTTTCCTGTCATTAAGTAACAAGCAATTTGTTGTACCATCACAGCAGAAGGGGATTTCATTTTTCCTGTCATTAAATAACAATAAATTCATTGTGCCATCACACCAGAAGGGGATTTCTCTTTTCTTTTCTTTTATTGTACAATAAACAAATCACTGTGACAACACCCCATAAGAGAATTACATTTTTCCTATCATTAATAATAAACAATTACTTTAGTAACCAAGGAGAAAAATGCAGACAAGAAAAACACGAAAACGTTTTTCCATTTCAGGATACAAATAAAAATTGCAGACAGAGAATCAAATCGTTTTTCCATTGCCATAATACCCATACAAAACAGAGAGGAATAACAAATAAAAAAAAAAAACGTTTTTCCATTGCCAGAATACCAAACAATGTAGACAAGAAAAAACAAAAATGTTTTTCCATTCCAGGATACAAATAAAAATTGCAGACAGAGAATCAAATCGTTTTTCCCTTACCAGAATACCCATACAATGCAAACAGGAATAACAAATAAAAAAAATTGTTTTTCCATTACTAGAATACCAAACAACGTAGACAAGAAAAACACAAAAACATTTTTCCATTCCTGGATACAAATAAAAATTACAGAGAGAGAATCAAATCATTTTTCTATTGCCATAGCTCGAATACAACGCAAACAACAGTAAGAGAATGCAAGGATACAAAGGGAAAGGTCATGGAATGATTGTCGAGGGTTCTATCAATCAAGGCAAAGAGAAAACCTACCAGGTCACCAGATAATCCACATGCAGAGGTCATTGCCAGATGGCAGAATCCACAATCAACTAGGGACAAACATAAAGGGTAGCCGGCTAACAGGTTTGTCCCTCGCTCATCATCCTCACATAGAAAAGCAGGGTGTTGAGATCCATAGGTCTTTTAACGCTAAGGCGGCGACCGTAGATCAGGCTCTTGGCCGATTTCTCAGGCGAGGAGTGGTGAGCTAGGGATGAAGGCTAAACAACCATGAAGGTCATAATCAACACAACAAGTTGGTCAAGACATGTGAGGAAACGAAGGCCATGGGAGTCAACAACCATTGAGCTAGGCTAAGGAAAGCTTCAGTGACCAATTTTAAAAAAAACATCATTTTACTTTTCCTTTAAATAAGCATATCCAAGCATAAGTCATAATACATTCTACCATACAAAAATGAAGAGATCATATTGTTGCCTGATCGCCCGCTCCGAATGATGTCCCATGTGCTTCGTTCAACTCCCACTCGCCGACCGTCGAGACTTCACCGGTACCTCCCAGCCAATGCTAGGGTTACTCTTCTTCCCCCTTAGCCCCCGGAGCTGCAAAGGGGCCACACACTCACTATCCAGAGATTTTGACTAGCTCCCAGCTCCTAGCTCCTCACCAAGATGAGTATCCAAACTCCCACAAGTAAAGTCAACCAAGTAGATATTTCTGCAGCGTAACATTACGCAAACATAAGAAGATCCAACCTCCATCACCTCCCTTCATTATATAGAGTTTTGTGGTTCCTTACTTTCCAAAAATTCCCTTTTAGTTAAGTTTTTATAATTAATTTCCTAAAAATACCTCCCCGTACAAGTGTCGCCCATCCCCTTCCTTCCTCCATAAATTAACTTCTTTAATTAATTAATTATCTTTATTTCCCTCACCCACCTAGAGTTACTCCTAGAATCACTCCTAGGTGTCCCCAAATTCTCTTACAGGTTTTAATAACTTTCCCTTTTATTAAATTGCTAGTTCAGTTTAAATTAGAAATCTCTTAAATGATAGATGCATTACTAAGTTTTACCTTCCGCTTTTTCCCTTAAGTTCCCCTTTTTCCCTTTTTATGTTTACCTCTTTTCCTAGTTTCCCAATTTTTTTAGAATTTCCCTCTTTCCCCTTTTTAATTAGAAATCAAAAAGGCAAGTGTGGAAATTAACCCTTTTTCCCTTTTCTCATTTAATTAGTATTTTAAAATTATTAAAATAATAAAACCATTAATTCCCCTTTTTCTTTTAAATTTTATTCCAACATATTATTTATTTTTAATGAATAAATTAAATTTATTATTCCCTTCATGTTACAAGATTTAAGGAAGGTCATAATTATTATTTATGTGGTTTTTATTTTTATTATTATTGTTGTTATTTTTTTTTTATATAGAGATAAAATTTTACCAGTAGCATAGTTTAGAATTAAACATTAAATTTTCGTACAGGGCAACATTTAATTAGGGAATTTGTTTTAAAAATTTCTTGACAGGTTATTTGTCCTAAGGCCATCTAGGTTCATTCCTCTATCATCAACAACGCGACGTTTCCCTTGCGCGATGCACCCTTCAGGACACACTACATGCTCCAAGGGTGCCATTCACCTCTTGATTGACCGTGTAGACATCAAAAACCCCTGGAGTCAATACTTCGCTAGGTGAACTTGTGGGATACTAAGGGACTCTAAGGAATAAGGCCCCCGGCTTATTGTGCACCCCTTAGAATCATCATGAGAGACTATCGCAGTCTTCCCTCATGGCATCGTGGGTCCTCTCGAACTAGGTAAACGTTAACCTACAGTTTGAACCACGGTGGGAGTGATAGTAGGCTGTGGAAGTGTTGTTGTCCACACCTCTCCCTCAACATCTCTGGTAGTCGTGCGTGACCCCTTTACTCCACATGTGAGTCTGGTCAGCAAGCTATCATCATCCTGCATCATCAACAAATCATGTTAGGACATATCCATATCATATCATCTAATCAGATGCACTAATATCATAGTAAAAAAATCAAACCCCAATGGTACACTCCTTGAATCGATCCGAAGTCCAAGGGGTTCCAACGATGCCTTTGCATCCTTGAGGTCCAAAATCCTACACACTCAGTAAACCAATTCAATAGCACATGTCTATGTTAATGCAGTAAAACAACATGTCATCAACCCATAATGCCTCATAATCAAAATCAAAAGTTTTAATAGCATAATAATCCGGATCACCTGCGAGCAAGTGTCCTCAAAGAATAAGTTTGCTCAGTGCGCCAGAGTGTGATGTTAACCAAACAACTACAAATTTGTGGTATATTGATATGAATGTTTTTATACATCACGGTATGTGCCCAATACATATGAATTCAAAGGAAAAAAGGGATTTAATATTAAAATATTCTTAGTACAAATCAATCAATGTTTTCCCATTTTCAAATAATTATGACAGAGTATTATTAATATGTCTCGAAAGAGAAGATGCTAAATAGTTATTAATATCCCCTCTTCATTTTTGTAGAGATGGTACTCCTCTTTCTGACTCAAAATTTCAATATACTTATTCATGTTAGATTCGAGAAATATGCATAAACATACAATGAAATCCAATCGATCTAAACTCCTATGATTGCATCAATAAACAATAAATCAAAGAAATCAAGAAAAAAGATAGACAAAAGAGTGAGACAAGTATTTACATGGTAAAACCTCAATTTGGGAAAACATCCATGAAATGCTTGGTCTTATATTCTTAAGGAAAACTTGAATATTGCAAGAGCATCCCTCTGCAAGTTCCTTAGAGAACAAGCATTCACTATAATTATCAATATGACATCCTTAACCTCATTTATATATGAGAGAGTGATAGGAAAACAAATCCCATGATGCATGTAGAATAAACCCTTTATACAAGATAATGATCTATTGAATAATAACTTTACAAAAGACAAATATGCATTCATTAACACATTCTGACATTCCCCCTTAATGATGACTAGAGGGATAGAATCATAGTTGCAGGAATATGTCATTAACTTTAACATTCCCCCTTTATGAAAACTTCCCGCATCCCCAATAAGTTACACAGTAAGAGAAACTTCACCCTCTGTCTTGGATTTGGTGAAGATATTAGAATATTGCTATTGAGTGGGACAATTCTCCAAACAAATAACACCATTAGCTACTATATATCAAATGTAATGAGTATCAAGATCAATGTTTTGGTCTTGGAGTGATATAATAGATTATAATAAATATGAAAAGCACTTTGATTGTTACATCTTAGCTCAGAGGTGCATTCTAAACTAGTCCAGGATCAGTAAGAATATGCAAAATCCACACTTCTTCTTTACTTGCTTCCTTAGCTACCTTGTACTCTACTTCACAAGAAGAAAGAGAAAGTGTTCTAAAATTATTACTGGAACATGAAATGGGACATGAACCAAGATGAAATACATATTCTGACATCCCCCAAAATAAATTATTTTTTGAAAAATTAAATTGCTAGAAATTTTATTACATTTTTAGTAAATTCGAATTTGGAAAATTTTGCCATTTATGGCAATTCCGAATTTCGAATTTGTTATTTGTAATAAATTATTATGATTGTTGGGCAAAGACCTGATTTGACCCATCTAACTATTTGACAATGACACTTGTATAAAAACAAAATATTTTATATTGATTGCAGGAGGACAAATGGAACAACCATGTTAAAAGTAGCTGACCATGACTCCATGAGTGGGGAACATGTTGGAAATGCCCCTAGGCCGATTTTTACAAGTGGAAAATCAGTGATTTGGCCATTGGAAGCCCCTAAAAATCAGGGATTTAGAAGGCTGTGAAAATTCCCAAGGGAGGGAAAAAGGACCTAGGCAATTAACAAATAAGCATATGTGAGGAGGCAGGATGCTACCAAGTATGCTAGGAAAGAGACTATTAATATTTATTTTTTCCTTGTTGTTATAAACACTGAATGAGTATGAGGCAAGGGGGAGCTACTGAATTGAAGGACATTGTTGAAGAGGGATTTCCAAGTCTGCCCTCATGGACTCATGGTCAGGCTAGGGGATGAACCATGCAAGTGATCTTGGTTGCTTAGTTCTACGGTTGGGAGGAACATGGTTGTTCCCTTTGTTTTCTGCAAGTTTAGTTCAGATATGCTACTCTAATCCTTATCTATCTGAATGATTTATATTGGATGTATTGTACATGTTAAAGATGAACTGAAATGGTTTCTAGTATCTATTTTAATGCTCGTATAATTGTTGTAAGTCTTTTACTGTATCTAAATTTCAGTATTTTTACCTCTGTGGGATGAATTGGTTATTCATATAGTGGAATCCTTAAAGTTGGTATGCATTCAATAACCTAGACAAAGGTTGTTCGATTACATGAAATATATAATCCACTTTACTATCGATTAGTTTACATATCATTTCTGGAATCATCCCCTAGTAACCTCTACTATGGATTTAGAACCTGTATGTAAATATAAAATATATGAAATCCTCATAGAATTCAGCAAATAGAATATAGGATTTAATTATGGAAATGTTTCCTGATATTAAAACTTTAATGAGAATCGAATCTGTATCAATGAACGAATAGATCTGATACAAGTATATATATTTCATTCTGTAATTTTAATTCCTATAACAAAATCACATATATAGTCGAACTTGGATAGAACTAGAATAGTGAATCATATGGGAATGAACATAATCAAAGGATCAAGACTACCCTAAACTTAACGATATAATCATATGAACTGTTATTCCATAACGAGCGAATATACATGCTAGGATCATACTACAGGAAAGCAAATAAATGATTTCGTTGATACATTATCATCGTATGACGCATCTTTTATAGGTTGTTTGCATAGAGAAACAAAGAATTTTATGGCTGTGGCATTACCATACCTCGGACAAATAGTTATAAGATTTAGGATATCCTTTAAATTTGCTTCTCATTTTATAGAAAACTATTTTAAGAAATTACAGAGTAAATGCAATCTATTCTGAAGATGCAATCGATCGAAAGACACGAATCTACAAAATGAAAAGATTTGGAGATGCGAAACCCTACCTTTGAACAATCCCCTTTTGGGTAAATTCCAAATAAGAATTGCGTTAACAAGAGACTAATCATACAGACATTTATAAAGTAAAAAATGATGGCTATTGTAACGACTTTAAAGATTTCTGAATACATTAAATTACAGAAATAGTGTACATAACGTCAAGGATAAGTTAATTCCAAATAGAAAAATAACATTCCTCCAATATTGAGCTTAACATATTTAATAATTTCCCCAACAGTAAACTTAGAGTTGTTTTCGCCAATTCTAGTATTGGAACATCAGTCATTTTCCTACATCAGGCTCGACTGTATATATCTCCTTAAATGGAACTTTAACCAAAAAAACAAAACGAGATTTAACCCTTAGATATCCGGCACAGGAAATTGGAGCATGAGTAATGTTACTTTTAACAATAGAAAGATAGGAACAGAATCATGACTTCCATGCTTTGATTTAAAGAAGCAAGTTGAGAGCCACATTTTGGAACCCGAGTACCTTTGTCATAATGAGCAGAGGCTGGTACCTGTGTCGTGAAGTGGGCATACCTGCATTCGGCCATCACATAAAACATTAGTAAAGTACAGAGTAGAACTTTAAATTATAGAATCGAAAGGGTAAATTGATAACCACAACTATGCCAGAATACTTAACTTAGGGGCTGAAACACCGCACCCTCCAGTTGCCATGCCTTGTTTTGTAATCGACCCTAACCTAGAGGAGAATGGTTCCTGGAACTTTTGGTGGGTACCCTCGCAACAGGAAGAGTCCCACCATTAATACAGTGAATCCCATGTATACAGAATTTAATAATTACTTTGAAAAATAAAATAGCATTGTGAATTCAAGAGATAAATCCTATATTAAAAACCCTTTACGAATAGAAAATGAAGAACGTAAGGAACGACATCATACACATAGTAAATAGAAGTTCTTGTGAAAAGTACACTAACTTAGTAAGAGATAAACTCTTGGTAAACCACCAACTTACTACAAATTGTATGCATCAGTCATAGAGGAGAAACATAGAGGTTAAGAATCTGGCTTGACCTTATTTTTCTCCCGAAGACTTTACATGATGCAAGAATAAACCCTTCTATGCTACACTGAGTTACTCCCAAAATTAGTTACTAGTCATAGGGTAAAACAAAAAGGAATGAACTGGAAATAAACCCACGGGACACAAACAATGGACGCAAAGTATGACTTTAGGTTCACAGAGGTAAAGAGTAGTGACTCTCGGATACAGCGAGAAACTTCTTCTATAGTCGTTACCAAAATAAAAAGGAGAAATGCGTAGACTCTGAACATAACTATTGGAAGTAAAGAAGGCCTTTAAATTCACAATAAAGGTTACAGGAAGCAAAGTATTTCTTTGTATAAACCAAACAGTGAACTCTGTTTTGAGCTTGAGATACGACAGTTCCCTTAAAAACTTACCGGGTAGTCAGATATTACCATCGATTTCACCAAATTTTGACTGCATAGGTGGTAGTCTTTCCCTATGGAGGAATGCATAATACAGAACCCTCTCCTTCGGAGTCACAAGGGTAGAAGAGAGACCGCCAAAACCTAAGAGGGACGAGTACCACTCTTTACAGCCTGGGAGGTACATTCCATGCACTAGGGAAAAGTTGGCACACCAGGATTGGGAAGAACAAGTGGGAGAGTCATTGGGACTGATGTTTGAGAGGAACCTAATTAATTTCATGATAGAGCCTTAACTCCTCCTTACAGGTACATCCATCTCCCTTAATGCTGAAGTTAATAAGAGTAAATCCATGACTGTCCAGTGAAACTGACCAGTCGCTAAACTTTGGTCATTGAAGTTATCTTTCCATTACCCCAATAGGAAGAGGAGGGTTAGTTAGTTTAGTTACGTAGAGAATGGTGTGGAATTGGTCGGGGTTCAATTTGTTATGGTGGAGGTGAATTGTATCACAACTAAAGTGAAGCCATCAAAGAAAAACACATTGAAACCACCCATAAATCTTCTTTAATATCCTTAAACCTCTTCCTGGTATGTATTATATTTAAGATTGGAATTCCTATGTTGACACAACTAGGTAGGAGTAGAATCATTAACTCTCAGGGATATAAACTTATGCACAAAATCCAAATAGCCAGATTCTATTAAACAAGGGAATTGAAATTTGAATCCTAGTGGATATGTGTATTGTATTAGAATCTATATAGCAACATATGAGTTAGAAAGATACTTGTATTTTATGGGAACCTCTCTTAAAGTTCTAAGATAGTATGGTATAAGGTTAGGCAAAGAAAAACAAAATGTAAGTACCCATCATACGAGTTGATTAAACAAAGATAAATGGGAAATAATGTACCAAAGAAAAAAAAACATTATGATAAATTTGACGTTCATTACACATATCCATTAGTAGATATTCTATCCGTAGTATATCCTGACCAATCATAATTGGTGTAACCAAGAATTGAAACAAAATATTTTCTAAATAGAAAACACCATAATGTAGATTTCTCTAAAGATATATGAGAATCCTCTTATTTTCTATCCAATGTTTATCATGAGGCTTTTGAATAAACCTAGATACCATGCTAAGAAAAAAGGAGAGATCAATCTTGTTATGTGTTAGATACATCAAACTCCCAAAAAGTTGATGACAAAGTCTTGCATCAAAAAGAGGACTATCATGATCAACAATTAATTTTACGCCAGACTGAAATGGTGTTGATGAAGGATTACAATCACTCAAATGAAATCGATATAGAAAATACAAAGAATAATTAGGCCTAGAAAGGAATATCCCATCATCCATGTGACACACTTGAAGACCAAGAAAATACTGCAATAGGCCCAAGGTTGTCATTTCAAAGCATTGCTTAAGATCATTCTTCAATTCTTGAATTAAGGAAAGTTAGCTACTAGTAAGGATTAGATCAAACACATAAATAAAAACAATGAGCACATCATCATAAAATAATTTGACATAAGATTTGGATCATATCAACATCGCCAAATAAATTGACATAAGATTTGGATCATATTTGACATAATATTTGGATTGTGCAAGAAATGAGTACAAATTTTCTCATACCAAGCCCTTGGTGTCTTTTTAATACCATACAAATTCTTGTTCAACTTGCATACCAAAATTGAATTCCCCATTAACGAGATGCAGGAAGAGAAATGATGTCTCTAATGGTGTTCATTTTAACAACTGGAGAAAAAGTCTCATTATAATCTATATCTTATTTCTGATGAAATACTTTAACAACCAACCATTCCTTATGCTTTTCAATCTGTCCTTCTGTGGTGGATATTGTTTTATAAATCTATTTTCAACCAACAAGATTCTTACCAGGACGAAGTGGGACAATATTCCAAGTATTTTTATTCATCAAAGAGTCATATTCAACAACCATTTAATTCTACCATTCTAGTTTTCCTTTAGATTATGCCTAATTTGAGGGATCATCTATGACTAACACTTTGTCGTGAGAGAAAAATCAGATCTAGTCCTTTGAGTTTCAGATGGATAACTAATTTTAGAACTTGTAGACTCAAGTGTCTTTTGTTCCCAAACTAGAAGAGGAGGATTAGTAGTGGGAATCACTCTAGTATCTTCAGAAAATTAGGGTGCATCACTCAAACTATTAGGTGAATCATGATATATACATTAACTAGTACTTGAGGAAGAAAGAATGGACACATATTCAACTAAAGATTGAGGAAATTCCAATGTAACATGAGGTTTGATAGACTCAGGTGGTGGAGAGCCTTCATTGAAATGGACATATCATAGAATGATAAAATCTTGTGTGGATGGATCAAACAAGTTGTAAGCTTTAGAATGCTCACTATAACTAACAAATATGCACTTATGATATTTGGGCTCCAACTTATTTCATTTTTCATCTAGGATTTGTGCCCAATATTCACTGCCAGATATATTGAAATAGATAATTTTTGTTCACCTTCCACTCCACTCTTCTTTAGTTGTAAACAACAATTTTGTTTTAGTAAGAACCATGTTCAAAATATGGCTAGCACAACAAACAACTTTATCCCAATTTTTTTTTTGTAATCCTTTTGAATAAAATATACATCTAGCTATTTCAACCAAGGTCCAATTTTTCCTTTCGGAAACTCCATTATGTTCTTATGTGTAAGGAATTTTCCTTTGATGTTGGATTTTGTTCTTGTGTAGGGGCCAAATAGATTTAACGTCAAATA
>ML810252.1:57455-70926 GCA_009831015.1 Picea engelmannii
ATTAAAAGATTCGCCAAAAAATTATACATACATATTATATTATTGATAAAATAACCTTCAAATTTTCATATGTGTCATGGCGATTCACCCAGTTATTATACATATAAATTTAGGGGGGGTTCTTAAAATCACCCCTGACTATAAGATGAAATGGTTGAGATTGGTCGATGATGAGGGAAAAAGATGTGTGATTGTAGGTCAGAACCAGGGAGTTTACCTGAGGTTCATCTCTTCCTTACAGCTATGGAAGAGCATGCACAAGGGGGTTGGGTCTGTATTGAAAGGGGAATTTTCAGTCCTACCAGTTTCTAATCCAGATCCAGATCCACGTAGGGAGCACGACAAAACTTCGCCCCGATGATTTTATCAAATCCCCAAAATGTTCTCTGGGTAATAACCTTTTCATTTTCTCTCATCCGACGAAATATGGGTAGGTCCTTTCATCTGTTGGTCCCTGTAGGTCCTTTATAATTATTTATCACTGGTAGGGCCCACATTTCCCCAGGGTAAATTTGTATAGCTTTTCGAACCATCATCTCTCTAATATCTCTTAGGGATATTTGTGTGATGCATGCTACTAACTAATGATATTTCAAATGGTCTATCTCTTCATGAATTCCCAAAGTATGAAATACTTATGCAATCCTTGTGTTAAACAAGAAGGGAGTAGCGGAAGGTCTAGAACACCTTTCGGTGGTGAGAGAGTTTTCAGATGTCTTTCCAGAGTATTTACCTTGGATGTCACTAGAGTGGGAGTTGGAGTTTACTATAGACCTAAAACCAGGGACTGAACCGATAGCGAGAACTCCTTATCGGATGTCGACCCCGGAGTTACAAGAGTTGAGAATGCAACTGAAGGAATTGTTGGAGTTGGGACTGATACATCCATGTGTGTCACCATGGGGTGTGCCTCTTATTTTCATACGAAAGAAGGATGGGTTGTGGAGGCTCTGCATTGATTACCATCAATTGAATAAAGAAACAATCAAGAATCAATATCCGTTGTCGAGGATTGATGATTTGTTCAATCAGATGAAGGGTGTGACAGTGTTATCAAAGATCAATTTGTGATCAAGGTATCACCAGTTACGGATCAAGGAGGATGACGTCCCTAAAAATGCCTTTAAGACAAGGTTTGGGCATTACGATTTTAGTGTTTTACCATTTGGACTGAGAAACGCCCCAGGGGTATTTATGAGTTTGATGAGCAGTGTGTTCCGCGAGTACTTGGAAAAGTTCGTCCAAGTATTCATTGAAGATATTTTGATTTACTTTCAGACGATGGAGGAGCATGATGAGCACTTGCGCTGGGTACTACAGTGTTTGCGAGAACACAAATTGTATGGGAAGTTGTCCAAATGCTCATTTTATCAATCAAAGATTCACTACTTGGGGCATGTCATCTCCAGCAAAGGTATTTCCATGGATCCAACAAAGGTCAAGGATATTATGGAATGGCCTTCATAGATGAATGTCCCGGAAGTGTGTAGCTTCATGGTTTTAGTAGGATACTATTGATGGTTCATCGAGGGATTTTCAAAGATAGAAAATATGATCATGGAATTACAGAAGAAGAAAAAGAAGTTTGTTTGGACCGAGAAATGCGTGGAAGAATTTTGGAGACTCAAGGAGATGTTGAAAACAACATCTATACTAAAGGTCCCTGACATATACGCGGACTTCTTGGTATGCACTGACGCATCCAAGGAAGTTTTGGTGGATTCTTGATGCAAGACGGTCGAGTGATTGCTCACATCTCGAGAAAACGGAGAAGGCATGAGGAAAAATATGCGACGCATGATTTGGAGTTGTTAGCCATTGTATTTGCCTTGAAGGTTTGGAGATACTACCTTGTTGGACTAAAATTTGAACTAAATATGGACCACCATGGACAACAACAGATCTTTACGCAAAGTGACATGAACGCGCGACAATGACGTGGGTTGGAATTTCTTAGCGAGTACAAATTCAATATTACTTACATAAAAGGAACAGTGAACCGAGTGGCAGATGCATTGATTTAGAGACCACACATATTTTTGGTGTTGCCTCTTCAGAAGAATCTACGTGAAAATATTCTAGCCTTACAGCGTGACGATGAATGGTACAAAGAGATCGAGGGTTTTATCAAACAAAACACAATGATGGTACCAATATTTGAAGGATTTACGTTTGACGATGATGGATTATTGAGGTTTAAAAAAAGGATTTACGTATCGCCGAACGATGAGCTGAGGATGTTGATCCTAAGTGAGGATCATAGAGCAGTATGCATGCCTCACCCGGGAGTCACGAAAATGAGGGCAGACCTTAAAGCCTTATTCTTTTGGAAAGGAATGAAGGCAGACATAGTCAAATTTGTGGCCATATGTCTAGAATGTTAGCAAGTAAAGGCTAAACATAGACACCCAGTAGGATTACTATAGACACACGCTATTTTGGAATCAAAATGGGAGGTTATTTCAATGGATTTGTTTTGTTGGATTGCAATGAATAGCAAGGAGACACGACTCGATTTTCATAGTAGTAGACACTCTGACGAAGAGTCCTCACTTTATTCCTGTGCGTATGAAGTATCATATGCTTGACATAGCTAGATTTTTCATTAGTGAGATTGTGAGGCTGCATGGCTTGCCTAAGAGGATTATATCCGATCGGGGATCAGTGTTTACTGGAAAATTTTGGACGAGTTTCCAAGAGGCCTTGGGATCCCAACTTAACTTCAGTACTGCATATCACCCGAAGATTGATGGGTAGGCCGAATGAACAAACCAGACCTTGGAGGACATGTTGTGCATGTACGTGATGGATCAACAAAAACATTGGAAATAATTCTTTCCACTCGTGGAATTCACTTATAAAAACAGTTACCAAAGATCCATTAAGATGGCGCCTTTCGAGTTTCTTTAAGAGCGACCATGTCGAATGCCTTTGAGTTGGGATCATCTTGAGGATAGGATATTGGTGGGACCAGAAGTGATCCAAGAAATGGAAGAGAAAATGCAAACAATAAGACAAAGGATTAAACAAGCATAGGATCGATAGAAGAGTTATGTCGATGCGCACCGTGTCGGCCATAGTTACGAGGTTGACGATTGAGTCTTCTTGCAGGTTAAATCACATAAGAGCTTGATCAAGTTTGGAAAGGGAGCTAAACACTCTCCTAGGTTCATCGTACCTTTTGATATTGTGGAGAGAAAGGGGCCTATGGCCTATCAACTAGCCTTGCCTGATTCTTTGAGGCATATGCACGATGTTTTTTACGTATATGTTTTGAGACATTATATTAGTGATCCTACACATGTTATTTACATGAGTTCCTTGTAGGTATCGTATGAGGGGACGCTCACGACTAAGATGATCCACATCCTACATCATCATGTTCAAAAGATACGACATCGAACAGTAGATCAGGTAAAGGTCTAGTGGGACAACTATAGTCCGCACTCAATGACCTGGGAGGATGCATATGATATGCTCCAACAATTTCCACTTTTGTTTGATAGATAGACTTATGATATTGTGATTCACATTATTTCGTCACTAATATTGTGAAACTTCGGGATGAAGTTTAGACCAAGAGGGGGTGTATGTAACATCCCTCTCTAGCTCACTGAGTGAACTTATTATTTGAGGACACTTGCTCGCAAGTGATCCATATTATTATGCTATTAAAACACTTGATTTTGATTATGAGGCGTTATGGGTTGATCTCATGTTGTTTTGCTGCATTGACATAGAAAAGTGTTATTAACTCAATTTTGCTGAGTGTGCAGGATTTCAGACCTTGAGGATGCAGAGGCATCGATGGAACCCCTTGGAATCCAGATCGATTCGTGGAGTGAACCATTGGGGTTTGATTATTTTATATGTGATATTAGTGCATATCATTGGATGATATAATATTGATATATTTATGACATGATTCATTGATGATGCAGGTCGACGATAGCTTGTTGACCAGAATCACATGTGGAGTAGAGGGGTCACACATGACTACCAGAGATGTTGAGGGAGGGGTGTGGCCAAAAACCCTTCCACATCCTACTATCACTCCCATCGTGGCTTGAATTCTAGGTTAATGATTAACTAGTTCGAGAAGACCGATGATGCAATGAGGATCGACTGCGACAGTCACTCACGATGATTCTAAGGGGTGCGCAATAAGGCAAGGGCCTTATTCCTTACAGGCCCTTAGTCTCCCACAAGATCACCTAGCAGAGTATTGACTCCAGGGGTTTTTTATGTCTACCAAGTCATTAAAGAGGCAAGTGGCACCCTTGGAGTACGTGGTGCTTCCTAAAGGGAACGTCGCGCAAGAAAAATGGAAAGAGGCAAGGGGCACCCTTGGATCCCGTGGTGCGTCCTGAAGGTCATGTCGTGCAAGAGAAAAAGAAAGAGGTGAGTGGAACCCTTGGAGAACCTAGTGCATCCTGAAGGGAATGTCACATGGTTATTTAATAATTGGATAAACCTATATGGTTTTAGGGAAAATAAAGTGTTAAGGAAGATTTGAAACCTTTCCCTTAAAAAAAAAATGTCGGCTAGCCTAGGAAGATAAGGTCTAGGTCTAAATTTTACTGGTGATAAAATTTTATATTTTAAAATATATAGATATATATAAAATAAATAATAATGATAATATTCATTAATCTTGTGCAAGAAAGGGGTAAGCAATTAAATTGATTTATAAAATCTTTTGGGATAAAATTTAAATAGGGGTAATTAATTAATTAAGGAAATTAATTTATGGAGCAATGAAGGGGATGGGTGACACATGTACGGGGAGGATTTTGAGAAATTTTTTGACTTAGAAAATCTATATAAAGGAGGGAGGAGAAGGATGATCGATCTCTCATGTTTGTGTAATGTTACGTTGCATAAATATCTACTTGACTGAATTAGCTTTTGGGAGTTGGGATACCCAACTCGATGTGGAGTCGTAGCTCGGCCTTGCGAGGTGAGCAGGGAGCTAGATGATTCTCTGGTTAGTGTGTGTGGCCCCTTTGTGGCTTGGGGGGAAGAGTACCCCTAGCGTTGGATGGGAGGTACCAGTGAAGTCTCATCGACCGACAAGCGGGAGTTGCACGAAGTGTGTTGGACATCAACTCAGAGCGGCCGACTTTGGAAATGATACGCTTCCTTTAATTCTACATGGTAGAGTGTTAGTATGATTTGTTATTTTAGTTATGCATGTTTAATTGGGTAAGGAAATTGATTTTCTTATCATTTTAGATGATGATTGAAATCCCCCCATATCCCTTAGCTCAATGTTTATTTCCATGGCCTTTGATCCCTGCATGTCTTGACCATCCTATGGTTTATTGATTGCGATGATTGCGGTTTATTTTGTTTTTCCTTCCTTCCCTAGCTCATCAATCCTCTCCTAAACACTCGGCCAAGAGCCTGATCTACGGTCGTCGCTTCAGCATTAATAGACCTATGGATCTTAACGCCATGATTAATACGTATCCTTAGTCATGGTGCTCTAGAAGATTGATGCAAGTTTGTTGGAGGTGACACATGTGTCTTTCTTGGGGTGTGATTTACTTCTTTTGCATATTTGAAATTTAGTTGACTGCATGCATTTAATCTCAAATTTTATTTTAATAGATGACAGATGCAAGGGAAGACATTTTCACCCATCTCCCTGTTCGATTTTGACTGCGAATTTTGTACTCAAAATTCATTCCTACCCTATTGACAACCACCGCTTTTACTGTCGCGACATTTTTAATTACTTATGACTGAGATCTGTTGTCTGACAATGTCTTTTTTGTAATATTGGTGTAACATTTTATCCATCCCTTATGATATAGAATCTGGGATGTAATAATTATACTTTGAAAAATGCCTGTGATAAGTCCACTGCCTTATGCTTTTGGCTTAGCCAAATTTTCCTTGGGTGACAGCATAGAAATAAATACATTTTATTTAAAAATTTAGTTTAAGTCAAACCTTACTTGGAAAAGGTCACCGATAGTTTACTAACTGCAATTAGTTAATTAGAACAACCTTTTATATGTTTAGACAACCTCTTCATATTTTTAGACAGCCCTTTAACTAATGTTGTATACCTTTCAATCAAATCACTGTGTTTTATATTAAGTTTTAATGCCTAGCCTCTGATCTTATATTTACTGATCATTTAGTGGAATGACTAGTTATACTGATTAAATGTTATATAGTAATAATTGTTAATGTCTTACATGTCATTCCAAACTATGATTGCATTTAAGATTAAATTGATGGTACGTTGATGACCAATCGATTATTTAGACTTTCTCACTTGATATGGTTTTAATGTTAAATTAGATTGGCGTACATTGACTTATTTTCAATTAGACTTGTTGATTTTTATGTTAATGTAGAATTTTAATTTATGGGCTAATTGAAATTGACTTACTATTAGATCAGTTTTGACAAATTTTAGACGTGATTAATCGTTGGTTTGTTGACGAAGTCATGTTTTGTCTTGAGTTCTTCCTTGATTGTAGTCATCTTGCCTTTGTCACCCTATTGCATGGAGTATGGGTGAAGTCTCCCTGTCAGTCGTTTTGTCCCAATGCGTCGGATTTATCTAGAGTCCTTGGTCCCGATAGGTTATGTTGTGTCAAGGTTAGTGACACATCTGTCACCTGGGGATAGAATGATTCCTAAGGAGGGGATCATGGTGCACCCTATTGGATAGCATCAACAAGAAATTGGTCGAAGATGGTGCGTTCTGTGTGCGTTTCATCGAGCATTGTAAGTTTCTCTTGCCGCATGGGTGCAACACCTTCATGCATTTGGTTAGCATGCCTTGAGGTTCTAGTCTTGTTTGTCAAGGTTATTGTGTCGGGAGGGGGATGTTTCCCCTTATCCTTTACCCATGTCTTGTTTGCGTTGGGTGGGTAGTCTTTCCTCCTTGTTGTACTATGCATGTTTCTCCCAATTTCCCTTGTGCGTGTGCATGTTGTCATAGTATCATGTTTTTTGGACTACATGCTTGCGTTCATTGTTAATGATGTGGTTAAACTATTGTCATTGTCGCCTTCTTGCCTAAAAACAAAAAAAAAATTGCACTTATGCTTTGCTTGTAATCGTAACATTGGGGTTGTTACACCATCATTCTACTTCTACTTCAGGGCGGTTGAATGGGGCAAGGATAGGTGGTTGTATCCACCTTCCGGTTGTAGACCGAGAACATAGGGGTTTGTAGTCTCCTTTTGGTTGTAGCCAGAGAATTAGGGAGTTGGAGATTCCCTCAGGTTGTTGCCTGAGAAACTAGGGGGTTGGAGCCTCCTTCGAGTTGCAACTGGAAAACTTAGGAAGTTGGTGCTTCTAATGAATGTAATTCTTCAAGACATATAAGAAAAATCATTATGTGGTTTTCTCCCGATTTGGGTTTCCATGCAAAACAATAGTGTATTGTGTATGTGTGTGATTGTTCATTTGTTATTGCTCATTATTGGATAATAATTCTACATTTATATAACACTTGGATTATTTGAAAAAAAAGGATTATAATTAAGCTATCACTGATTCATGCCCCCTCTCAGTAATCCAACAATTGGTATAAAAGCAGGTTCCTTCAAAAATCAGTTTAACCACTAAAAGGTAGATCATGGAGAGTACTAACTTGTATAAAAATGGAATACCGCAGTTTGATGGACATAAGTATGATTTTTGGAGCATAAGGATGAAGACATATATACAAAAAGAGGGATTTCAAGTTTGGCAATCAATTGTAGATGGATACACAACACCAGTAGTTCCACCAACAAATGACAAAGTAGTGAAACTCGGTGAGAATAATTCCAAAGAAAAAAATGCACTTTTGAATGGTCTCAATGATACAGTATTCACCAAAGTTTCACAATTTAAATCAGCTAAAGAGATTTGGGACAAGCTTCAAAATATTTATGAAGGAGATACAAAAGTCAAAGCAACAAAGATTCAAACTTACAGAGGTTTGTTTGAACAACTAAAAATAAAGGAAGATGAGAATATTGCAGCCTACTTATTATGATTAGATGAAATAGTGAATGCATGTAAATGTATTGAAACTACACATAATATATATATCTAAACAATGATACACACATTTGCAGAGAGAATAGAAGAAAGAAGAAGAAGGAGAGAAAGAATGGAAGAATTCTCATTAACCGTTGTGAATAATGAATAATTTACACATGATATACTATGTATAACTAAATGAATTCAACTTGAGGTGAAACAATGCTCCATATTGGTGGTTTGGAGTGATCTAGACACACACCAATAGTTACAGGAGTGAACTTCCACCTATTCTAGTCCCTCGGGTAGTTACGGGAGTGAACTGCCACCTACTTGAGTTAACTAGTCAACTAGTCTTTAGTTAACTGACTAAACAAAGAGTAGTGAGGAGTTAACTCAGGGAATCAAGGCTAATGTGCCACTCTAGTGATGATACCAAGGAAAGGTTGAGTTATCATGGTGATTTTCCCAATGTTGCATGGTGATGATCCCAATGCAACATCTAAACTGAACTCAACTAGTCAAACTGAAGTGTCAATTGAAAGAGAATATTCTCCATGTGGAATATTCTCCCCTAAAATATAGGAGACTAGATAATGAATAATTATGAATAATAAAAAAGGAATAACCTTGTATGTAAAAATACAATGTACAATGTATGTAAAAATAAGAACTACAGTTGCTAGGAAATTGTGTCCTTCTCTCCAAGATGACCTCGCAAAGAATGAAATTTCTGCTCAGTGAAGGTCTTGGTGAAAATGTCTTCCATATGTTTTGTTGAAGGACATAAATGTAAGTCAATGATCCCCTCATGTACTAAGTCTTGTATGTAGTGCATGTGGATCTCAATGTGCTTCGTCTACTTCCAATGAAGTGGATCTCTTCAGAACTTGAAAGTGCTCGGGTTGTTAGACTATATGATGATCGGTTGATGAAAATGAATTCCCAACTCAGTGAGAAAATGTTGTAGCCACATAACCTGAATGGTTATGTTAACTACCCCTCTGTACTTTTCCTTAGCTGAAGATAGAGAAATGACATCTTGGTTCTTGCTAGACCAACAGATAGTCACGGAACCAAGACTGAGTGAGTAACCAGATGTGG
Source organism: Picea engelmannii (assembly GCA_009831015.1). Classification (NCBI taxonomy): domain Eukaryota; kingdom Viridiplantae; phylum Streptophyta; class Pinopsida; order Pinales; family Pinaceae; genus Picea; species Picea engelmannii. The sequence continues at coordinate 66,558 of ML810252.1, forward strand.
ACTTGCGATCAATGCTATCACCAATCCATTCGAAATCAGTAAACCCAATGAGATATAATGTAAAGTCTATTGCATAATGAATCCCAAAGTTAATGGTGCCCTGTACGTATCAAAGGATTTGCTTTGCAACTTTCCAATGTAGCTCATGCGACTCCTGCATGAACCTGGAAACTGTGCCAACTACATATGAGAGGTTTGTTCTGGAGTGTGTGAGATACAACAAGATCCCCACTAACTTTTTTTATAGCGTGTTTTCAAATAGTGGAGTCTCCCCACAATCCTCAAGTTTGACTCCTGATAGGAAAGGAGTTAGAGAAGACTTGTAGTCTGTCATGTGAAATCTCTCAAGGAGATATCGTGCATACTTGGCCTGAGACAGTTTGATGCTTGATGCATCCTGACTGATCTCAACTCCAAGGAATAAGTGTAGTGGAACCATGTCCTTCATCAAAAATATTTCATGTAGAATCCTCTTGACTGCAGCAATCGCTGAAGTCGAGCACCCGGTGATCAACAAATCATCGACATACAAATTTAAAAGTAGAAGTGAATCAACCGTCTTGAGCATGTAGAAATTCAGGTATGATTTACAATGTACAATTTTTTGTGACAACAGGTAGGAATCCATCTTGGCATACCATTCCATCGGGGCCTACTTGAGGCCATAAAGTAACTTCTTTAGTCGAAAAACCAAAGATGAGTCTTGCATAAATCCCTGGGGCTGCTCCATGTAGATCTCCTCAGAGAGATCACTGTGAAGAAATGTATTCTTCACATCCATCTGATGGACTTCCCATCCTTTGGATACTGAAATGGAAAGTGCCAATCATATGGAATCCATCTTCGCTACTGGAGAGAAGGTCTCATCATAGTCAATACCATGAACCTGCTGAAAGACTTTGGCGACAAGCCTAGACTTGTGTCTTCTTATCTGTCCATCTGTTGCACTCTTGGTCCTGTAGACCCATATTCATCTAACAAGTTTCCTCCCAGAAGGAAGGGGAACCAGATCCCAAGTCTGGTTCTCGAGGAGAGATTTCTATTCTTCCTACATGGAGGATTCCCAAAAGGGATTTCCAGTAGCCTCACCATAAGACTGTGGATTTGAAGACTGAACCAAAAAAATATGCCTAGAGGGCAATGTTTTAGTGGAAGTGAGTACAATAGGAGGCTCCTTGAAATCAGATTGCGTCCTCCTAGTATCAGCTAGATCACCCACGAGATCCCTTGCATCCTGAAGAGTAGTCTATTCCCTTTTGGGCCTCGTCTCTGACTCTGCATATAACTATACTAACTCTAAATATGAATCATTTGAGTCCTCTGAATTAGAACTCTAGTCTGAAGAAGAGTTGACATGTGCATGCTCATCATCTCAGACGGGTGGAAGAATTAAGGTGTCTGCATGCGACTGCTGAGGTGCATGCAAGACACTTTCCGCGAATTGGACAGTACGCTCAGTGTTGATTCGGTCCGAGGAAATATCAATAAGTCGATATCCCTTCACACCATTGGGGTATCCAAAAAAAATGCACTCAGTTCTATGTGGATCAAGTTCCTTCCTCTTTTCATAGGGAATCCAGGCCCATGCACATGGACCAAAAATGTGAAAGTGGGCCAGTTCTGGTTTGAGGTTGCTCCAAGCCTCATAAGGGGTCTTATCCTTGACAAATCTATGAGGAGATCTGTTTTGGATGTATGTTACACAATTAAGTGCTTCGGCCCATAGTCTCTATGGTAATGACTTTGCATGCAACATGCTAGATTCCATCTCTTTTAGAGATCAGTTTTTCTGCTCAACAACTCTGTTTTGCTGCAACTGAATCCCTGCCATCTAATTATAGGGAACTATGTGATGCAATTGAATCCCTTCCTTGTGGAAAATATTGTGGATCTCATGATTCACATACTCTCCTTCGTTATTAGTTCGGAGGACTTTGATGTTTTTTTCGGACTGTGTCTCAACTAGGGCTTTGAAATATTTGATGTGTTGAAAGACCTCAGTTTTTTTCCTAAGAAAGTAGATCCATGTCAAATGTGAGAAATTGTCAACAAAAATGAGAACACGCCTCTCTTTTACAATCGATGGATGCAGAAAGAACCCATGAGGTCATTGTGGATCAAATATAAAGGTGCAGAACCTCAATGAGACTTTCCCTTATCGAATTTCTCTTGAGGGTGTTTTCTGAGAGCACATCCCTCACATACTCCCTTGGATAAATGGATGTTTGGTAGACCATCAATTAGTCTTTTCTTGCTAATTTGTTGCATGTATCTGAAATTCAAATGTCAAAATCTTGCATGCCATATCCTACTACATTCATCAACATGAGTAAGCAGTAAAGCAGAATCAGGTTCAATGAATTCATAAAATGTATACAATCTAGACTGATGGTTTACCTCACTAGTAGAAACCCTGGAATTGGTTCACATGTCGTAGATGTCCACAACATTTGTTGTGAATACAACATTCTTTCCAGTGCCAGAATTCATCATCTAATACACAGAGAGAAGGTTGATAGAAATTTTGGGAACATGCAACACATTCTCAAAGCTTCCGTTGGTGAGTTCAATCCTGCCTTTGTATGTGACTTCGACAGAAGAGTTGTCCCCCATCAGAATAGCAGGACCTTTGCATGCATCCAAATAAGAATAGATTGTTTCTGATGAAGCCATGTGATGTGATGATCCTGAATCAATGATCCAAGCATCAAGAGAGAAGTTGATTGCAATCAAGGCATGCCTAGAATTGCCTTTCTTGGAATTCAGATCTTCTGGCTTCCTCTTCTTTGCACCCTAGGGGATGCAATCTCCAAGGTTTTTTTTATGAATTATTTGAGACATCATATCTATTTTTTTTTGCATGCATGCAGATTCCAAATGGAACCCTTTGTGACAGTACATTCATTTCTCTCCTTTTCTTCCCTTTTCTCCTTTGGATCTGAATGCATCGATGAAGGGTTTTGTGTACCCTTCCTTTTTCGAATGTGCATGAGATTTCCTCTTATATTTATCTTTATATTTTTTATATTTGTGGTTTCCATCATGCACAGTGAGTGCATGCACCCTTGGGCCTTTGATTGTGCCCATGTTGATGAGCTTGGTTTTCTCTTGTGTCAGGGATTCGATAAAGTCTTCAAGAGAAGGCATCTTCTAGGTGGCTCCAGAGGAAAATATGACAGTATGGAATGTAGATATGAATACAGATAATTTAGGACCAGGCTTGGAGAGAATGGAGAGAACCATCTGTTTCTCCTCTACCGATTTATCAACCACGCAAGCTTTGAGTTGTGACAGTAAATCCTTGAATTTTGTAAAGAAATATTGGATATTGTCGAAGATTTTTGGATCCAATGTGAGAAACTACACCTCCAAAATGTGTCCCCTCATCTCATCCTATTTACCAAATATCCCTTCCAATATTTTCAGGCTTCATTGGGAGTCTTACAGGAAGATATGTGAAAAAGGAGATCGGGAGAAATAAGACTGCAAATTGTTCTGAGTGCCTCATCCATGGGATTTCAGTACTTGTATTTTTCTATGGTTGATGTCAGCTCTGTATATGTATTCATGGTTAACCTATAAAACCATATGGATCGTATATGTATGGATATTTTATCCTTCCATGCAAAATAGTTGTAAGGTGTAAGAATGAATTCTTTTTGGAATTCCATTTTTCTGTTGTCTTCAATCTTTTGTACCTGCAAAACATTTTGTTGTAGCTTTTTCTTAACAGTCTGTTGGCTCTAATACCATGTAAATGTGTTGAACCTACACAGAATAGATCTATCTAAACAATTATACACACATTTTCATAGAGAATAGAATAAAAAAGAAGAAGGAGAGAAAGAATGGAAGAATTCTCATTGACTATTGTGAATAATGAATAATTTACACATGATATACTTTGTATAACTCAATGAGTTCTACTTGAGGTGAACCAATGTGCCATAGTTCTGGTATAAAGTTATATGTACACACACCAGTAGTTACAGTTGTGAAATTCCACCTATTCTAGTCTCTCGGGCAGTTACGGGAGTGAACTGCCACCTAGTTGAGTTAACTAGTCAACTAGTCTTCAGTTAACTGTCTGAACAAAAATTAGTGAGGAGTTAAATCAAGGAATCAAGGCTAATCCGCCACTCTGGTGATGATACCAAGGAAATATCTAATTATCATGGTGATGATCCCAATGCAACATCTAAACTCAACGCAACTAGTCAAATTGAAGTGTCAACTGAAAGAGAATATTCTCTAGGTAGAATATTCTCCCCTAAAATATAGGAGATTGGATAATGACTAATTATGAATAATAAACAAGGAATAACCTTAGGAAAAATAAATCCTAGGTGTGTGTGAAGTAACTCCAACA
>ML810252.1:95711-122579 GCA_009831015.1 Picea engelmannii
TTATTTAGATTTGTGTTGCTTATATGAATTTCCGCTACTTATATGAATTTCTGCTACTTATATGATGAATGAAAGAAATTAACTAGAAGTAATTTTTATCTGATTAAAATTATGAGTATTTTTAGGCTTAATTTAAAATTAGGTTCTTACATTTTTACAGTAGCTAAACAATCAAAATTTTAATATTTTTTTGTTTTTTTACAATTCATAAACTTTCAAGACGATTTTGAGGCCTTAAACGACGTTTTTAGGTAGTTGAAACCCACAAGAATAGATTGTACGAAGGTACACTGTCTCTTGCTTTTGGAGGGACAAAACAGTGAGGGTAAAATTTTGGCACCAAAGTTACTTCTGGAGGAAATAAATCCATTCTCATGAGCTTGTTTGGAGCACAGGAGAAATTGATGGAAATATTATGACCCAAAGAAGCCAGCGGTGGAGTCAGAATTGGGTTATAGGTACCTGAAAATGTGTTGGGAGTAAAATAAGACACATGTTGCATACTTGGATAAATTGACTAAAATAGTCAAAACATCTCTGGACCATAAATTTTTGCATGGAGCTCGAACTTGAGAAGAGATATATTCATAGGAAAGGTATTGAGGAGTAGAAGACATATATCCACCCATAATTTTAAATTGAGCATTATATTTTCTCAAAAAGTGATAAAAGAGATTGTTGTAGCAGTAAATGAGTGGAAATTGCAACATGTGGATGTTGTAACATTTCACTTAGAAATCAAATTGAGGCATGAGAATAACCATTGGAAAGATGTTTCAGAGTGGAATTCATTTAAGGAATAATACTTGGGAGTAGTGCATCAATATTTTTCATAATTTAAAATTAAGAATGACCTATAATTTAATTGATAAATATTTTGCAATACGCTTAATTCTAATAGAAATTATGACATGCACATTCTTATATAATTAGAGATACAAAAAATAATACTTTAGTCCCTACATGAGAAATAGAGATATGGATGATGATCGAGGGTTTTACATCCATGAATAAGAAATTAGAGGCCTTCGTGTCAGCATGGGTAATTTTGATACTGAGTCTAATGGGAGAAGAGATAGGTAGGATCCTGTAAGTATGATAAGCCTACAAAAAGAGGTGCATAGATATAGGAATGATAATAAGAGGATCATGAAGGCTCAATAATAGATACTTAAAATATTTAATATGTTGCAGAATAAATTGAAAAAATATTCAAGAAAAAGAAAATAAGCTAGTTCCAAGCAAGTGGAAGCATCTGGTTCTCATGATAGGAGGGATGATCATGGAGGATATAGATGATAAAGGAGTATTAGTAGACATCAAAATCATCTATATCATCATCTAGAAAAACATATGCATGTTCAAGGTCAACAACCAACCCAAGTATATCTCCTATCAGGCATCAAAGAAGAAGACATGGGTTATATAACTTGCAAGGGGAACTAAGGAAAATCGATCTGTAATCATTTGACAGAGAAAACAACAAAGGTGAATATGTAGAAGCATGGTTGAAGGGAATTAGAAAATATTTCCAATTCCATAACTACTTGTCAAATGAAAAATCTAGAATTGCATCCTACCACCTTCAAGGGAAGGAATCTATGTGGTGGGATCTATGAATCCTTGGACATTAGATAAGAGAACTCTCAATCCCACATGATTTAAGTGTAAGGTAAGATTGATAATCATCCAATAACTATTTTAATTTATTCTAGAGCTACTCATAGCTATATAGAGTAAAATCTAGTTGAAATATTTAAATTGAAGAAGTGCAAGCATGAAAATTCTTGGTTAGTTCAGCTTGTTGCTGGAACCAAGAGAAGAATTAATTAACTCTTAAATAATTCCCTATAAACATGAATGGAACTAACACTAAGGAACATTTGAACATCATATTTCTTGGGTATTATGACTTCTTGATTCGCATGGATTTGACAGAAAATCATCATGTTATTTTAGATTGTTATAACAAGGTTTTCACATGTCTTGATGAAGAAGGGAATTCAAGGACAATGGATGGTATTCCAAGATCTATATCTATCTGAAAGGTTTCGACATTGCATCTAAAAAGACATTTTAGAAAAGGGTTCCAGATATATGCATCCCATATGGAAAAACCAATGAATGATAAGGATCCAAGCCCCGAAGATTATCTAGTCTTGAACGAGTATGAGGATGTGTTTGAGGAGTTTCAAATATTTCCACCAATCATGAATATATATTTCTCAATTGAATTAATTCCTGAAGTTTCCCTAGTATCTAAGACTCCCTATAGAATGAACACGCCAGAGATAAAAGAGTTGAAAATGCAGATAGAAGAGTTGTTAAAGAAAGGGTAAATATGCCCAAGTGTTTCTCCTTGGGGTGCCCTAGTTCATTTTTTCAAGAAGAAATATGGAACATTGAGGTTATGAATTGACTTTAGACAATTGAACAAGGTTATAATCAAGAATAAGTATCCTTTGCCAATGATTGATGATCTTTTTTATCAGCTAAAAAGAGAAAAAATGTTGTCCAATATTGACTATAGATCAGGATATCATCAAGTGAGAATCAAAGAAGAGGATAATATAAAAACAACCTTTAGGACAAGGTATGGACACTATGAATTTTTGGTGGTCCCTTTTGGATTGACAAATGCATAAACTATATTTATGGGTCTAAAGAATGGGGTGTTCAAAGATTTCCTGGATCAATTTGTAATTGTATTCTTGGATGATATCATTATATGTTCCAAGATATAATAAGAGAATGAGAAACATTTTAGGATGGTGCTACAAGTGTTAAGAGAACACCAATTGTATGCCAAATTAATTAAATTCACTTTCTATCAAAAAAAGATCCATTATTTAGGTCACACATTGTTTCAGAAGACAACATAGAAATGGATCCTGAAAATATTGAATCAATCAAGAGTTGGCCAGTGCTAACAAACATTTCAGAGGTTATATCATTTATGGGTCTAGCTGGTTATTACCAGAGATTCATTGCAGGATTGTCCAAAATTGCACACCCAATAACATATTTGCAAAATAAAATATTAAAGTTTGAGTGGAGTGCCAAGTGTGAAGAAAATTTCCATTGTTTAAAGGATTTGCTAACAAGTACCCTATTAAGCCCTAAATAGTGGCACATTACCCCTTAATTGGGGCATATTACATTAGTAATTTTGTTCTATTTATGTTGGTTTGGGTCCATTAGTTTTAATTGTACCTCCTACTCTCCTATATATACCAAGGAGACCTTTTCATTTGGAAACATATTGTATTGTGAAATTTATGTGGTGCATAAGGAGGTTTTCCCCTCGAAGAGGCAAATTATTTGAAATTCTCTCTTTTTCAAGGCATTTAATACTTATTATGAGGTTTTTTTTTATGCTATTTTGATATTTGGTTATTAACATTTGGTATCAGAGCTAAAGGTCTTGGGGTTTCTCTACTACATATGAGACACCTTGGAATTTTCACTAAATATATTTTTCTACAACGTTTCAAAAGCAAAGCCTTGGAGGATATTCGGTAGAGGGATCAAGGTATGTGGGATTAAAATTTCATCTCTTGAGGCCTTATATTTTCAGAGATATAGCCTGTGTAAGATAGGGTTATGCAATCATCATGAATTTAGTCATCGCATACTTTTCACTATAAAATATTTGATATGATGTTTCATACCTTGAATCATAAAGGATATTCATATAAATTATCAAGGTATCTGTGATAAAAATTTCAGCTTCTGGGTCATGGCACATTTGTAGATACACCATGTGTAACATAGGGTATCTAACTAGTCATATTAACTTGTCTCAAACATGTGTTCTGGGTAAAAAAATGATATATTCTTCAATGAGTATCCAAATTAAGTGAGACTAGTTGCATTGGAAAGTGGACAATCTTTAGTATTTATGGTGCAAGTTTCATAATCAAATATCATAAACTGTGCTCTTGGCATGCTTTACAAGTATGTTCTCCTAGAAAGGAAAAAAAATAGCAAGGTTTGGGGAAGTTACCATAACTTCCAATTGGCACATCCAATTTTGATCAGACTTGTGGAATTGCAGAGAAAATGTATCAGTTAAATACAAAATGAAATTTCTAGACAGAGAAGGGCCAAAATTTTTGAGATACAATATAGTAAAGATCGTCTAGAAAAACCACCTCAAAATCAATGTTTAAAAGTGATACTTGATCAACATGCCAGAAAAAAAGGGAACTTCTACACCAAATAAGCCTCCAGATAGTCCTACTTGGACTCTTGTTGAAAGTATAGAAATGTGCATGGACATAAATCATTTACCAAATAATACAGTAAAAAAATATGAACTACAAGGGTTGATGGATTCAACTGAAGATAAGTTGGAGGAAATAATGGATACTAATATGGATGGTTTAAAAAGGGAGATCATGGAAGGATTGAAAAATTCACTAATAGAGAGGCCACCTGAAAGTGAAAATGTATCCCATAAAATTCATGATGAGGACACAAGGAAGATGACTCAAAACTGGAGAAACTCCAACTTTGGGTTGAAGACCAACCACTTTCCTAAGATAGATATGAGGAATTTTGATGGAAAGGATCCAATCACATGGATACTATAGATGGAGAAAATATTTGATCTACATGATGTGCCACATACAAAAAAGGTACACATTGCTTCTTTATATTTACAACCCAATCAATTTGTGTGGTATCGATGGATTTGTTCTCACAAATGACTTGTCACTTGGGCAATTTTCATGAAAGAAATGATAACACACTATGAGGATACAAAGGGAAATACCTTATTTAGCCAATTGATAAATCTCAAGAAAAAGGGTTAAGTTGTCGAGAAAATTGAGAACTTCCAAAGATTGAATATAAAGGTAAAAGATACTCTAGATGAGAACCTGATTGATGTATTCATAGGAAATTTAAAGTATAACATTCAATATGAGGTTCACCTTTGGGAACCCAAATCATTGGAGAACACATTCAAGGTAGCGAGAAATTTTGAAAGTAAAAATATGGCTATGGATACTAGAAGGATCACTCCTAACATCTATCGAGAGAATAACGTTCCTTCTTCTAAAATACCTCAACCTACAAGGTTGACACCTTGACAATTGGAGAAAATAAAATCAAAAGGTTTATGCTTTAATTGTGACAACAAATACAGTAAGGGACATAAGTGTGGTGAGACGAAATTATTCTACATATATTATGAAGAGGAAGAAGAACAAGAACAATAACAAGAACCATATCAAGATGAAAACGTAGAAGATATTTCTTTTGAAGAGTTTACTCCCACAATATCATGTAATGCATTGGTTGGAATTATCACTCCTCAAACCCTCAAGATCGAAGGATATATAAAAAAGAAAAGGGTAATAGTCCTAATTGATTATGTTAGTACTCATAATTTCACTCACTATAAATTATCCAAATCTCTCAATTGATTTATATATCCAGCACCAGAGTTTCAAGTAATGTTTGCAAATGGAGGAATTATCAATTACTCAGGAAAATACCATAAGATCAATCTTAATATGGGGGAATATGTAATGAATAGTTCAATGATTTATATACCCATGGGTCGTGATGATATCATAATAGGAGTCCAATGGTTACAATCATTGGGAACAATGGCTTTTAATTTTCAAGAAATTTTCATGAATATTTCATTCGTAGGAAAGAAAATTGAATTTATGGGTATCACAGGGAAACCCAGTAAGGTAATAAGATCTAATGGAATGAAAAAATTATTGAAAAGGGGGCATCAAGGTGTAATTGTACAAGTATTCTCACTAGATGTTCAAACATCTAAGCCATCTATTGACATAGATCTTCAAGGTATCATTGATAAGTATTCCAAAGTATTTGAAGATATTCCCAGAGGTCTTCCACCCACTCAAAATGATGATCATGCTATTCACCTAATTCTTGGAAGTGTTCCTCCTAAAATTAGGCCTTACATATACCCTTTTTCCTAGAAGAGTGAAATTGAGCATATGGTTGAAGAAATGTTAGAGGATGGCATCATTAGACCTAGCCAAAGTTCTTACTTTGCATCGGTGGTAATGATACTCAAGAAAGAGGTCTCATGGTGTATGTGCTCAGATTATAGATATCTCAACAAGATCACTATTAAATATAAGTTTTTCATTCCCGTCATTGATGAATTGTTAGATGAACTACATGGATCAATATATTTCACAAAGTTGGATCTTCGTTCATGGTATCATCAAATTAGAATGAAGGAAGAAGATATCTCAAAAACAACATTTTGAACTCATGAAGGCATTATGAATTTTTGGTCATGCCTTTTGGCCTTACGAATGCACCTTCCACATTCCAAGGGTTGATGAATTTCATTTTCAATCCCTTCCTTTGAAAATTTTTGTTAGTATTTTTTGATGATATACTAATCAATAGAAATTCTTGGGAGGATCACGTTCGACATGTTGACAAGGCTCTACAACTACTAAAGGAGCAACAAGTATATGCCAAACCATCCAAATGTTTCTTTGGGGTGAAGGAGGTAGAGTATTTGGGTCATATTGTATCTCATGAAGGTGTCAATGTAAACCCTAACAGGATTAAGACCATGAAGGATTCGTCGATTCCCAAAACATTGAAGAGTCTTACAGGATTTTTGGGTTTGATAGGTTACTACTGCAAGCTTGTTCAAAAGTATGGAAGAATAGAAACACCCTTAACAAGATTAACTAAGAAGGATACATTCTCATGGACTGCAGAGGCAACTCAATATTTTTAACAAATTAAAGAGACGATGTGAAAATATATTTCTTTGACCACACCAGACTTCACAAAAACCGTTGTTGTTTTGGTTTGTTCACATAGGTGAGAAAAAACATAACACTTGCCTAGTTAAGTCAGCTAACCAAGACAAAGTTTTGTGATTTGATTAAATAACCAAATACACATGAAATAAGTAAATAAAACTAAAAACGAAAGGAAATAAATGTTAGAGAAGCTTGGAGAACTACAACCATCAAAAACAAAAAATGACAATCATACAGCTACCAAGACAATTGATAGGCTAACATCATAGAGAAAGATAGGGACTTATGAATTTCCTCTTCCTCCTTGGTTGGGATCTTGAGTTCTCTAATAGAGAGCTCTTATCTTCATGCAATGGAAAGTAACAATGGAAAATAAATACAATGCCAATCCTCTCAAAAGGTGAGTGGAATGGCCCTTGCTATAGTGCTTGAATGATTCAAAGAGAAAAGAGGATTCTCCAAGAAGAATTATTGCAGCATAAAAATACCTTGGAGTTCTTATTTTTCTAGCACACCCATGGCACATATTTATAGTGGCCATTCATGGAAAGATACAACTAGTTCATAGTGTGAACAAGGTGCCTTTTAGGGAACTTCCTAGCCCTTGACCATCCACCAAGCTAGATTTCGCTTAGATATGAGTTTCAAATTGTGTTGGGGGTCATACTAGAAGTGGTTGAGAAGTCGAAAAGATTCATAAATACGTCATTCATGAGAAGTGTGCAAATTTTCTCGTATATAGTCATGCATATTGCGCATAATGTGAGATGATGGTTGTGTTAGCCTGTGCATTCTGCACACTATGCACATGCTTGCTTTGGTGAATTTGTGCACTTTGATTTTTCAACCAAGTATATAGTTTTTTTTCCGTTTTGATGGATTTTGGTGTTGTAGGTGGACTAATTGTTGATGAAATTGATGTCTTTATTCAACCATTGTGTGCAATGTTACAGATGATTTTTTAGCGATAACAAATGCCCCCTGATGTGTGAGGTTAGGAGCACACATATATCCAAAATATATCAATGTTTATTTTTCTGAGAGTGCCATTTTAAGGAAAATTGAAGAGAGGAACTACAAGAGTGATCTGCGGGAGGGAGAGGGAAAATTGTGGGAACCAAACCTTTCTCTAGAAAGAAAAAATAAAATCGGTATACAAACAAGGCAGGCATGCCCCATGCTGGTGTCATGAAACCAAAATGTGGGACTGTAAATGAATATGTATGATGATGTAGATAACTGCAATTCCCTCGAAGGTGGTTGATAACAATAGATGATGGTTTTGACTGGCAAACTGGATCTTAAGTGAGTAATGGACGACTATAAGAAGTGTCAATGAATCATAGGCATTGATGGATGATCAACTTCAAAGATATTCAAGTGGTATGAAGCAAATGCAATGGTCGCATAGGAAGACCCACCTTAACATGAGAGTTTTTTTAAGTTGAATGTTATGGGGTTCAACGAAATCAGAAAGAAATGATGATTCTCTCTGTGTCATCCAAGAATCCTCATTGAAAAGGTAACGAAAGCCAAGATATTTTCTCCCTTATAGAAACTGTGTTGATGCCGGCGTGAAGGGAGATGTGATGCAAAGAAGCTAAGGGCTTCTTGAAATCCACCAAGTAATAGATGATATCAGGTACTGACGAGTAACATGAACGAAGTCAAGATGTTGTTGGACTCAAGACTGCCCTTGGTTAGGGTGTTGAGGGATGATTGGTAACAATCATAAAAATGGATCTAGCATTAGGAGGATGATGTTAAGTACATGAGTTGATCTACAAATATAATCACCACAAATACTGAATACACAATAGATCCACAGATAAATATAGAAGAAACCACACTTTTATTATAAGAAAACCCTTGAGGTAGGGAAACATCATACAATGGATCCTATTATGGAAGACATCATCTCCTATTCACTTGCCTCTTTGAGGGGGCTTCCTCCTAATGAGCTTCAACTCCAAATACAATATTTATCTTCATATCTCATTACATTTATTGAACCCCTTTATATAGTGCTACCATCACCTAAGAACATTCTAGAGAAGGAATCTTCTAGAAGTAGAACCTGCTAAGAAGTCCTCTTACACTTATTATATCTAACTACCCATTTATTATATCTAACTAACATAGTGGGCCTTATTTAATACTATAGTGGACCTAGTCCACTTTACATTGAATGGCCTCTACTATTTTAACTATGGGCCCTCCGGGCTCCCCCACTACCTCTCTAGCTACCTAACATTTTATCCCCCTTATGAGAGCATTGTCCTCCACGCTTGATGTACAACCATATACCAGGGTCCCGTGGATAATTCTGGACCATAGTGCTGAAGTAGACTAGATAACTAGGGTCCCATGGAGAAATGAAAACCATCATGCTGAAGTAGTCCAACTTCCATTGTGAACCGGGGTCCCATGTCCAAGTGCTCATGTGAACTCCACGCTAAAGATATATGAACTCAAGAACTAGATGAAAATGATACTCCAAAGATCTACATTGATCACGGGGATCCAAATATGGATATACCTCCATATCCAAAAAATCATTTGAATAGCACACTAGTACTAGAGAATACTAAAAAATAGTGTGCATAGAAGGTGGTGGAATTTTCTCCATAATTTTCTCTACATAAGGTGAAGGAGTGTCATTAAATAGAAGATGGAAGTGGTTGTTATCCCAGAAATGACAACCATTTGTATACCAATCATCACAATCATCCTCCAAAGCATACCAACAATATTCTTATTGATGATATTTGTTCATGATGTTCATCAATGAACATTTCTCATTCATGCTTGCGAAGAACTTATGAATACTACAAAAATCATCCCTGATACCTTCTTGAGTGTCATGCATTTGGGATTTGAATTCTTCAATCATGGTGTAGAAATTTCTTGAGTTGAGAGTGCATATCCATTGGAAACACCACATATAGTGTACCAGAAGAAAGATATCCAAATTATCTATCCAATGGCACTAATCTGGTAGCAATATCAATACACTGTGAAAAATGATGACCTCTATGGTCCCACCACCGTCATGAAAACCCCTACAAATGGATGATTTTAAATCAGAGATATATTCACTTCTGGAGGTCTGATTCACATGATTTTTTTTTCAAATAAACTATTTTTTAAAAATGAACTCATATGTATAATTGTTTTTAAGGAAATTCAACCTCTGGATGCTACAAAAATAAAAAAAACTCATTCCGTCATCCACAGAAAAAACCCTGAAAATGTGCAGATTTTAAAACTTCAATATATTGACTTTCCGGACTTCGTTTCAAACAATTGTATTTTTTAACTTGGGTTTTTTTTCTGAGAGGAGCTCATATATAAAACATGTTTGGACAAATGTTTCACACAAATATACCAAAATTTTCTGGAATTTCGCGGCCCTCTTTTTTCTTCTCCGAAAAAAAAAATCTGTAAAAATAAAAAAGTATTTGTCCACAATGTCTACCAAGGAAAGTGCTCTCAAACCAATTGTTAAGTACATGAGTATATATACAAATATAATCACCATAAAATATTGAATACACAATATATCCACATATACATATAGAATAAGCCACACTTTTATTATAAGAAAACCCTTGAGGTAGGGCAACACCATACAATGGATCCTATTATGGAAGAGATCCTCTCTTGTTCACTTGCCTCTTCGAGGGGGATTCCTCCTAATGAGATTCAACTACAAATACAATATTTTTCTTTATATCTCATTACATTATTTGAACCCCTTTATATAATGACCTAAGAACATTCTAAAGGAGGAACCTTCTAAGAAGTCCTCGCACATTTATTATATCTAACTACCCATTTATTATATCTAACTACCATAGTTGGCCTTATTTAATACTATAATGGACCTAGTCCAATTTACATTGAATTAACTCTATTATTATAACTATTGGCCCTCCGCCCCCCCACCACCCCACCCTACCTGTCTATCTACCTAGCATTCAAATGTCTAGATATGGGGTTAAATACTCGGAGATCATGGGTACATGGATTTGGGATACTAGAGCTTTGTTAACGATATTGATATTAAAAAATGGTGGATGCCCCAACCAAGAAGGACATGGGTTTCTTTGCCAGGTAAAGACAAGGCTATTGAGGATGACAACTAAAAAGCTATGTATATTCTGGAAACAAGGGATTTATACAATTACCAAAGAAATAAAGAATAATTTGGGTTGAGTAAATAGATACAGAAACGGGTGCCCCAATGAAAGATGGAGTGGCCTGTTTAGAACACAAGTTGGTGAAAGAGAACTAGTGGAGGGTGGGGGCCCCATGGGTGGGTTTTTGTATTAGGTAAGTGGATGGAGGACAATCTGCAGATGGGAAAACTGATGGTGGATGAGATGGAGGGAAAATGAAGCTACGGGGGTGCAGTAAATAGAACCAAGTGTAGTATGATATGACCTAGGAGTCCATTGAGAAAGTTAGAAATTATGATGAGAAGAAGTATGGGGTTCATTCTCGAAAGTGAAAAATACTAATGAGACTCCCAATCCTAGGGGGTGAAATCAGCATGAGTGTCAAGTTTTCAAGGGGAACTATGAATGGGACAAATCATGTGGGGGAGAGTGCTATCGAATGACAATACCAACATATGGCAGAGGTAAAGATACTATAGAGCTTAATGTAGGGACCCTAAAGGTAAATTTCAGAGGGTGTGACTGGGATATGCAATTATTAACAGAGGGAGTAACTACATGCCAATGCCATACATATACCTGAAGGGGTTGTAAGCTTGTTGAACAAGTACTTGCACACATAAAAAACAAAATACCCAACATGAACAATATATGATGATAAAGAACATATAACAACTATTCAATAAAACTGAAAGCGAGCATGCATACCTGAACGTGGTGTGAGAAAAATGCTCCTCTGGGCAAAAGTGTAGATGATAACCTAGGGAATGTGAATGTGTAGATGGATGGATCAGGATCTTGTAGCTACAAACAGATCAAAAAATAGAGGCTCTGGGATCCTGTAAAAAAAGGTGGAAGTTGGGAAAAAGGGCCTATATATGGATGGTGGGCCTACAATGCCACCTCATTTGTACCTTAAATGATTGTTGATCTGATGAGAGACTTGTGAAGATATTTTGAGATTGCTTGAGCATGAGGCTACTAATCCAAGAGAGACGAGAGAGAGGTTAGTGGCCTTATCATTATGTAGATGTTGAATTTGATAGATGTTAGGTAGGGGTTGTACGTAGGGTCGTACAGGGATTTTTAAGGCTAGGGGCCCACAAGTGCAAGGGAAAAAGGGGGACTAATCGCGCATGTGTGAGCAGGAAGAACTTGGTTTCTCACCCATTATGTGCGGTTTTTTCCAAGACAATCACACATTCGAAATGTGTGGTTGTGTTGGGAAACCCCGCACATAGGACATGCGGGTTGGCTAGACAGGCGCACATAGGATGCATGCTTTTCAGACTGGCAGGTGTGCACCCATGCTCCCCTATGGAAGAGACAATTACGCATTAGTGCACAAGTGTCTGAAGAATAGTCACACATAGATGCACAACTGTATGGGGGGAAGTTTCACATTGTGTGCAGGCTCAAGGGTGTATGACTTTGTAATGTTTATAGTATTTGATGGATGATGTGGCTGATTGAGTGTTCTTGGGTGATTTCAGGTGATGAGAAAAGTATAGAGCGTGATGTCAAACCACTGATGAGAGTGGGAATGGGATCAGTTGAGAGAGGCTGCAAGGGATAAGCCCGATGTACGTAGACACATAGAAGCGTGTGGGTTGCTCATGTTTTTTTACTGCCCCCTGATATGGTCGTAGGAGTTCCTGCTCTAGTTTTTTATCAGGATGTGGAGCACTGATCTGTAGTTATTTTTGGTGAGGGGGGAGCAAATGACGTTCTATATGATAGAGGATGTGTACTTTTTGACAGGACTCCCATTATGTGGGAGGGTGTTTTCCATGGATCCCCATATTCTAGGTGAGGATAGCCTGGAGACCATGGCGCCTTGACATTATTCTGGGCCAAAGCCTATGTCGAGTTTGGTCATCCATATAGAGGTGATCGATGAATTGTTGACCCAGTGCATCGCATCCATGGTTGTGAGGATCTATGGATCCTTGGGAACTCAGTGGATCATAGGTGGTCAACTGAGGGTGGTGGAGGAGGTCTTGGATGGGGAACTTCTTGCATGGGTTGTGTGGATGAACACTCGAATGATGTCCTAGTTGAACTGGTGTCAGCATGCTAAATCCGGTGATTTTTCTTTCGGGTCTGTTTTGGTGGCTTGGTTTTTGGAGAGGGTGCCTCTATTGTGCCCACAGATTCTACTAGAGCCAGCGTCACGACGAGAGTGGCAATTGATGCGATGGGTACATGTGTTGGCCCAATATGGAGGAGGGGAGGGTGTCCAATACTTCATAGCCATAGTGGCTCAAGTGTGGTGTTAGATTCCATAGGTTATTATGTGATATCCATACGTAGGTATGGACTACAGGCAGGATCTAGACATGGTGCTACCTCTTGGGAAGGATTTGGACCATAGAGGTAAGTGTTGTATATGTTTGTGTTGATTTTTGTAGATAACATTTATCATATATGTATATGGATGTTGACATTATATTGGTATTGTTTTTCATATGTTGGACCCTGGGGGCAAGAGGCAGAGGTCGTCTAGGAGTCATCTCGACAGGAGCCCACATAAACAAGGGTTGGGCAGAGGCACCGATGAGATGGCGTTGGTGTAGGACCATCCATGGAGCCACGGGGAGACGTTTAGGCCATGCTAGAGGCTCTGCAATGATGGTTTGAGAAGGTTCTTTAGGGGGTTCTAGAGGGTGTATGAGCCCATATCCAGGACAACGAGTTCCTAGACCAGTGTGTGGGAGTATTGGCAGAGTGGTGGGCATTCATTCACAGGGAAGTAGTGGCGATGTAAGCTATGACTGGTCTGTTGCCTCTTGGAGATGGAGGGCCCCCAGCTGGTGGGGTACCTCTGGCTAACAGAGGACCTAACCTCTAGGGGCACCTTGAGTGCTAATTTGGGATGTACGGGTTTAGGAGATTGAGTTTGTATAGGGTATTTTATACCTAGTTTTTGTATTCATAGGGATGATGGGACTCATGAGCCTACGTGAAGTTGTATATATATTTTTTTTAAAACATTTATGACCTTGATGATATATATGATGGATATACAGATCATTATTTTATTTATGTTTTGTGTTTGTGATTTATGATGTCTATTTCTATCTGTTGCGAAATGTATCATGTTGTGTATATAATGTTTTTAATGTGATAAATGTCAATCTAATACTAGGTTATCCATGTGATCTGTTACTTGATTGAGTTTTATTGAAATATGTGTAAATGTGGTGGAATCAAAGTTGCGAGATATGATTCTAACTTACATGTATTTGTGGAATATTCAAGGATCGTGAACACGATACACGTTGTTGAGTTGTAGGACGATAAGTTGGGAATATAATAGAATGTTAAGGTTACGAATGCAGTGGTGACTGGCGTCGACGAGGAGACCAATGATAGTGTCATATTCATATTGGTTGTTGGTGGTCAAGCCTAAGCATATGCGACTGAAATGGAGTAGTATATGTGAGGGGGTATAGAGGGCCCAAGCAGCCCAAGCAGAATTCTGGGTCCACCGGCTAGCAACGTCATCGTAACCAATGTGGTATGCTAATGGATGATGAATCTATCAATAACATTGGTGATAGATAAGAAATGATAAGTGGTGGTAGTAAAGAAGACTAAAAAATATACAAATGTGTACAAATAGAAACCTAAGGCAGGGGTCTATGCTTAGGCATAAAATTACTTCAAGTACAACTCGTTGATGGGTTCTTTGAGAGGGTATCCTTCGGGAGAGGCCAATATGTAAGCACCTTTAGTGAGGCAATGTTGGATGATGAAGGGGTTCTTCCATAATGACTTGAATTTCCCATGGAAAAGAATTTCATGGGTGATATCATATGCTAACATGAGATCACCTTCGTTGAATGAGTGAAGGTTGATATGGTGGTTGAAGGTGGATTTGGACCATTTTTTGGATTCTTTGTTGTGTTGTAATGAAGATCGAAAAATCTTCATCAAGTGATTCTAAGTTCAACAAGCATTGTTCCATTGGAGCAGTTTCAATTAAGAGATATATGGAAGTGCGTAATGTGTGCATTTCTCACTCGATAGGGAGGGTGGATTTGATCCCAACGACAAGGTGGAATGGTGTAAAACTAGTGGCATTTTTTACTTCCATGCGATAATCCCATAAAGAAAAAAATAAAATGTGATTCCAGTTGGTCTTATGTTTGTTGATGGTGCGTTGTAGCATGGTTTTGAGGAATTTATTGACAACCTCAACCTGTCTGTTGGAATGAGGGTAGTATGGGGAGGAAAACTCATGGGTGAAGCCTAAATTTGAGGAGAGTTCCGCAAAGATCTCATTCTGAAAGTGTTTATCATGATCATAAACTAAATGTCGTGGGACTTTGAACCGGGTAATGACATGGTTGAAGAAAACTCGTGTTGTTGTGTCATTAGTTTTGTTAAATGTGGTCATGGATTCAGCCCATTTGGTAAAATAATCCACTTCCATGATAATGTACTTGTGTCCATTACTGGATGGAGGATGGAAAGTCATGAAGTCTATGCCCCATTTACAGAAGGGGTCGGTTATGATGACTCAGTGTAGAAGAGTTGGTGGAGCTCATGCTTTGTTTTCATAAAGATAACATTTATCCCATCGCTTGAAAACTTGGATGCAGTCATGAAACAAAGTGGGCCTGAATTACCCTACCCAAATGATTTTTTGGGTGGTGGAAATACCCGAGAGGTAACCATCACAAGAGTTTTTGTGGAAATCATTCAAGACTATGTCATCTTTGTCAATGGTAAGACATCGCCAAAGGATGGTATAGACCCTGCATCGATAGAGAATGTCTACGACGAGGAGGTATCAAGGGCTCTGATGGAGAATGCATAAATGATCATCTCGAGAGAGGTGAGATGCAAAATTTGTTGTATGAAGGTAGACGAGGAGTTCGTCGTACTAGGGGTGATTGGAGGGGATGAAGAAAAGGTGTTCATTAGGGAAATCCTCATTGATGGGGGAAGATTTGGCATCTGAGGGAAAATTTGTAATGAGTTCAACTAGGAAAAGAGATTTCTTTATTTTGGAAGTACATAACTCTAGATCGTATTCCTGGAGGATAATGATCCATCGGGAAAAAAATTCGTTGATCTGCCATCAACTAAGAAAGTACTGCATGGGGTTGGAATCTTCTATGACCTTTGTAGTTCGAAGAAGAATATAATGCTGGAGTTTCTAAACTGTGAGGAAAAATGCTAATGAGAGTTTTTCATCATGATTATACTTAAAAGGTGGTCTTGAAAGGTTTTTACTAATGTATTAAATCACATGTTCATGCCCATCATCCCCTAATTGGACAAGGACTCTTGGGACTGAAACAACAGAGGCTGATAAGTAGAGGATGTAATCGATATCATAGTCTGGGGGAATAATCAAAGGGGAATTGGATAGGTCATATTTTAAATCATCAAAATATTTTTGAGCATGTTCGTCCCATAGAAATGGGATATCATGACACAATAAGGGGAGAAAACCTTGTGTTCCTGTGGCATAGTCTCGGACAAAGCGACATAAAAAGTCATATTTTCCTTGCAAGCTCTGGAGTTGGCATAAATTCTAAGGTGGTGGAATTTTTGTGATATCTTGGACCTTGAGGGGGTCCATGGTGATGTCTTGATTGGAGAGAATGAACACAAGGAGCCGTCCAAAAGTGATGCAGAAGACGCACTTGAGAGGGTTCAAGCGGATATTATATTGGCTACATCGTGAAAAATGATGTGTAAGTCATCTAAATGTTGGGTTATCTCTTTGGATTGAGCAGTGAAGTCATCCAAATAAGAGAGGATGATGCAAGCAAGATAATGAAAAACATAAGCCATGGCTCATTGAAATGTAGCACCAATATTTTTGAGTCCAAAAGGAATGACACGATAAGCAAAGGTACCCCAAGGGGTGGTAAAAGTGGGTTTGTACGGATCTGTTGGGTGGATCTGAATTTGATCGTATCCAGACAACCCATCCATAAAGGATAGTGCCGCATAGCCAGCACAATCATCGATTATTTGGTCAATGAAAGGGGTTGGGAAGTTGTCTATGGGAGAAGCGTAGTTGAGGTCATGAAATTCGGTGTAGACCTGAATAGTTCCATGTTTTTTTGTTAATGGGGATGGGGTTGGAGACCCACAAAGTGTACGCAATGGGTTAAATGAACCCAACAATGTGTAACTTATCAATTTCGTCTTTGATAGCCGCAACTTTGGATGGGTGTAGGGGGTGTCTCTTTTGACGAAGTGGGGTGATATCTAGCAAAGTGTCAATTTGTTTTTCAACTATAGAAGGATCGATGCTAGGCATCTCCATATATGACTAGGAAAAAATATCTCTCTATTCCTAAAAGAGAGCTTTGTAAGTAATGATTTATCCAGGGGAGCATGCAGTGCCAATGGTGATCTCTTCTACGATGTCAGGTTTAATGGAAATATCAATATTAATTGTGGGGAAGATGTTTCCCATGTTTCTCTCTTCAAAATCATCTATGGCGGGAATATGTTTTCTGAATGAGTCAACATGCCCCAAAGGAATAATATCATTGGTTTTGATTGCGCACATTGAGGCTTGGGTAGGAGGGTTAAAGACCTTGTGTGAGAGGAAAAGTTCTCGATGATGTAGTGCATTCCATGGGAAAAAAAGGGTATTCAGTTCCTCCAGGATATCTTTGTCGCAGTGGAAAATGCGAGAATACAAGGGATCCTAGGAGGTGGCAGATGAAACTATCAATGGGTAAGTGTCACTGGCCTCAAGGGGTGAGGATGTAGAAGGCATATCATGTATGGGGTGCAATAGATTTCTTGACATAAACCAAATTTCAAGATGTTGTGGATGGTACCTCGTTCGCTTGGGGACTGCCAATAAAATATAGTGAATATGATTAATGTGAGCCTCAGTAGGGAGAGCCTGGGGGGGATCAAGCCGAGATGTGTGGCATACTATGGATAATGTTTGGAGGAATTGAGGTAGAGTTGGGCAATGATAAGTGTAATATTCGTATTCTGAACATATGGTGCAAGAGAAATTGGTTTGTAACCCTTTATTGCGTGTGGTTGAGGAATCTGTAGTAACGATGGATGTACTTAGTGGAGTGGAAAGTAATGGGGTTGCTCTAGGGATTTGGATAATATTTCATAACTCGAGAAGAGTAGGACATTTGTTAGTGGGGTGTCCTTCTCTTTCGTATAGTGTGCAAAGAGGTTGAGATCGAGGAGGGAGCAGAGATAGGGGCTCATTATTCATTTGTATTCCATCAATGGTGGTGGTGTTGTGTCTATTTGGGGATGCGAGTGGTGTGGCAGGATCCTGTACTAGGATATGCACTGGTAATCCCTCAGTCTATGGAGGGATATATGGTGGAGGAACCATAGCATGTGGATGGAGATACCATACGGAGATGGCAAGAACCATGCTAGGAAGGATGAGAGTAGCGACTACCTAGAATGCTTGGACTCTAGGTGGGGGGTATAAAAATGGGATTTGGGTAATGGATTTGGGGACTGTTTCCCAAACCGGGATTTTCCCTTGGAGGCGGGGGGGAAATTCGGGACAAGTGGTGCGGTGGTGTTTTCAGGGAATTCTTGAGATAGTGATTCTCTGATTGGTGGAACCTCAATGTGAGTAGGAGACTCAATAAGAGGAGTATTGTCTCTGATATCTGTTCCGTTAGAAGATACTACACACACTTGTGTTGAAATAGAAGGGTTTGGGAGAGGTGTTTCTCCATGATAAGTCGCTAACAAGGATGGGTCCTTGAATATTCTAATACCAATGTCGATGACTGAAAAATAATCTGAGCTAGTGCGGACAAGTGGGAGGATGTTATCAATGTTGGTGGAATGATTAGGATCGTAATGTGTAAGTTGGTTGATGGTGACGATTTTCCCATTATGGGGGAACATCGTCATATGAAACACAAAAGAGACTACTTCCTTCACAACATACATCTAGCTATGTCCGAACAAGATATTGTAATAAAGTGGGTCATTAATAACTTCAATGTAAATCAATATGGTTTTCCCCTAAGTTCGACAGGGACATTTTGGAAGATCCCTTTAGGGGATGATGGTCCACCTTCATAAGCTATCAGGGTGATGGAAGATGGTACTATCTCAGGTGAGCCGATTTTATTCCATAATACTTTGGAAATGATGCATGTGGATGCACCTTCATCTATGATGCACCAATGAACTATGATGTTCCAGATCCTAATTGGTATCTGAAAAGCTACCAGGGCGGGGAGGTATGGTTATCTGATATATAAATCAAATGTGATGAGTCGAGTATTAGCTGGTTCGACTTCCCCCAAGGCGGAAATAAAGTATTTTCACTGTGATAGATAGGTTTGGAGGACCTCCAATAGATACATGGAAGCATGATATTGTGCTAAGTCACCAACCAAACTTTAATTATGAGCTTCCCTAGCATGAGGGTTATGTACATTCTGACGTAAAGGCATGTAGGTTATATTTTGGTTTGGCTTAGTGTTAGGGCATGGGATCATCAATGGTTGTTCTGTTGTAGTTGGAGTTGTTTTTTAGGTGGTTTGGGTAGATTCGGGGGGCATGCCGTATTTATGGTCGCGTGTTTGCAAAAGGATCTCTTCCTCACTGGTAAGGAGGATATTGTGATCGGCTAGATTTATGGGTTGATTGGAACCTTGGTTTTGATATTGCCCCATTTATGGTGGGGAAAGGTTTATCTCTTATTGGGTATTCATCACACCTTGGTGTGGAATAGGGTTTTGTAAAATGGTCAGAGGTGGTGGTTGCAAATAATGTTGTGGGGCCTGCTGGGGGACAGGTGGTGTCGGAGGGCCTTGTGTGTTCATGGATTCTTTCATCTATTTGTAATCAGAAATATGGGGGAAGTGGTGAGTATAATGTCCATACTCACCACATAGAGCACAAGGGAAGTTAGTTATGAGGTTATTGTTCTTCCCTTGTCGTGGTTGATTGTTATTTTTTCCCCTTGGGGGTTTTGGTTGCCTTGATTTTGGTTTCCCCTAGTAGGACGCTTTTGTTGGGGTTTATTTCCTCCTGGTCCCAGGTTGTTATTGTTTTGATTTTTCCTTTCTTCTTGGAATTATTCAACTGATGGGCCAAATTTTCTATATTCAACTGTTCAAAATTATGAACCTTTTGAATGGGAGAGGCCTGAACAAAGTTAACACCAATGTGTAGTTGTCCTGTTGGAGGAGAAACTAGTTGGGGAGGACCAGGAAATGGAAAATATGGATTGTTTTATGGATACGATCCATATGTAGTATAAGAAGTTGAAGTACTTCCACTACTGTTGGGGTTATATGTGGGGGTTGGGGGTGGATCTGTACTATATTGAGAGACCATATGCATCTGGGGTACCGGTGGGGGTCCCCCCAACAGATGAGAGGGAGAAATAGGATATGATTGTTGGTGAGTGGGAGGAGGGAAATAAGACTTCCCTCCATATGGTTGTGGATATTTATTTTCACCATAAGTAGGTGATGGGTGGTCCTAAGGTTTGAGGTGTGTCATAGCACCAATCAACCCATCTACAACATGGGTCATCCCAAGTTTGTCCCTGCCAGATGGTATGGGTCTGGGTCCATCAAGAAATACTATGTACAAGTAACTTGATTGAGGATAGATGAGGTCAAATTGTTGGTATTTGATGATGTCTTCCTCTTATGATTGAGGAAAAGTGGATGCTACATCCTTTTCGATCATAGGGATGATCGATTTAAGACACCAATCAAGGCATTGTTCTTTGGTGGTTTCCTCTTTACACAAATTACGTCACCGACGCCATTCATGGATGTCGTCGACGATATGGATAGAATTGGTTTTTTTGAACTCGAAGAGAATTTCTAATCCAATGTCATGATGAACTGGTAATTGGAAAAAGGACAAAAAGGCCTTGGCCAATGATTCAAAGGTCACATGGGACCCTCATTTTTCATCCATATACCATTTGGCTGATGAACCAATGATAGTTATTTGAAATAACCACAAGCGGATGAAATCATCCATGATGTTGTTTGAAGAGCACCATAAGTGGAAGGTCATAACATGGTTGGCAGGATCTTCCTCTGGTTTTCCTTTAAACTTTGTAATGTCTGGAGGCAACTTGGTAGGCATATTGAGCCAAGTTGCATCATATAAAATAGGGTCATTTGTGAGTTTGGTTAAATTAGGAATATTGAAAGATGTCCGGTATGGAAAAGGCATATTTGGTGGAGGATTAGTTCCATCCATTGACTGTGTAGGTAATGGACATATCCCTTGAGAGGGATTTGGTGGGCTTGTACTTATCCCTTGAGAATAAGTTTGTTCCCCAAGTCCTTGTGAAGGAGAAGCAATAGATGTATTTCCTTGGGTATTTGACCAAAGCAAAGTGGAACCAAGTAAAGTTGATCCCAAAATAGTAGCACTCACTGGGGTGTGAGATGGTTGAGTCTGTGAGTTGGAAAGACTAGGGACTCCTCCTAGGATAGGAGGGAGATTATGCAAGCATATAGAATGACAGGGATTATGTGGCTCCCTTATGGTTCTGACTAGAAAAGTGAATGTGTGCAAATGGTGACAAGAGAGAAATAAATGAACAAGAGATTTGTATCTTTTCGACCTTCACAAAATAGTATAAATCACAATTTCATGTAATCAAATGAACGTCATACATAAATCAATTGTAAAATAAACAAGCATGTGGATAGGTGGATTTTTTTCCGCGTGGGGGAAAAAAATAAATCTCTTGTCCTAAAATACCTATCATCCTTCCTCTCAATTTAGCATTGGGCCTTCCAATAGCACTCAACAGTGGGGTATGAATCCACTGGAACAGGAACTAGTGAAGGTTGAAATAATCAGTTATAATGAGGGGTAGAGGGTGCATATCCCGAAAGAGTTGGTGATATTTCCCAATAGCCACACAAAATATGATCAAGGTGTGATTTCAGCCCACAACCACCATATGGGTAGATATCCTATGTTTGACCACTAAGTACCTTGGTCAAAGTGAAACATTTATATTTTCAGCCTAAAAAATGGGTCACGGGATGGATGCCCTCACAAGAGTTGGGTGACTCTGGGAGGGATGCACATAAAAAATTGATCTCGGACTTCGACCCTTCACGTGTATCTCCCTGCCTTATGGTATAAGGAAACTTGACTTGGAGGATTTGAAATATCCCTATTCTCAACTTCTATTGTTTCAAAATGTGAGAACCTGATAATAGGGGGTTATTTGGATGCCTACCCGTGAGATCCTACCTAGACTAAGAAATTCTTTAGGAACCTCCTATGGAGGAAAATTTAGTGTTTTCTTAGAAAAATTTTAGATGGAGTTAGCTGAGAGGTTGGGGTTATGGACCAACCTCGTTTGAATTAAATTGTTGTGGACAATCTCCAAAGAAGCAGTCAGATCTTTCAAAGTTCGTTTGAAGTACTTTGTGGGTAGTTAAAAAGAAAACTTACTTCGACCTCCACTATTCTAATAGAAATAATGTGTGTGATGAGTGGCCATGTGTGAAAGAAAGTGAAAAGTGTGAAAAATATTTTTAATAATTTAAGTATAAGATTGTAGCACGTGAACCTCCTATGGTACTTACAAATCTTATTACCTAGATTACTATGCTTCTTTGGTACAACCTTGCAGAATATTTAAATCCCTATAGAACTATCAATGTGGACATATGGGTCCGTACTTGATCCTTTAAACTCCCTAGAATGTTGTCTATAATAATAAGTGTTTTGAAACTATCCTAGAATTGTAGACATGTGGGCATGTATGGACCCATTACATGATCTTTTAAACTTTCCTAGAGTGTCGTCTAGACTAAGAAATCATTTTAGAAACTATCCTAAGATTTTAAATATGTGGGCATGTATGGGCCCTTACAAATATTTAAGATAATTTTCCAAAACTAAGAGGTACCCTAGGGGGTTTTTTCCTCTCCTAATGATTTTAAGGGAGATGAAATTTCCTTTCAACCACTTTTTATTATTCCCGAGATCACACTTGGGTGTGGGAGAAGAGCATACTTGAGGGATAAAATTGATTTCTAGGCCCAAATTAGTTTATTTGTGTTTGAAAAAGCAATAACTTTAACTCAATTTTTTAAATGCCAAATGAGCCATCCGTGTGGCAACAAAGAAAAGAGAAGAATTGTGATTATTTTTACCCCTATGTGCTTATGTTAGCTAAGCTTCCTTTTGAGAAAAGACTCTAAGTGAAGTGTGATTTATTTACAAAGTGCAAGAAATTAAAAAATGAAGGCAAGGGGTCCTCAAACCACTCATATAAAACCTTACAATTTGCAAAAATTGAACTTGTGTGCAGGCTATAGTTCTGACAGTCACGCTAAGCGTGAATAATGTGAACAATGCACGTGTATATGAAATCTATTATGCGTACAATGCTCAAAATGAACATATGTTTGCCTCAAAAGCCACACACTGCCTGTCATGCATCGGGAAAGAAAATTTCAAATGAAATTCTCTTTCCTGGGCTCTAAAATCTGACTTTGGAAGACTAGATTAGGTTGATTTTGGTACCCGCAAATCCAAACAATTAGAAAGAAGTGCTCTCAAGACTTAAATAGGGAGGAATTTGATTCACATTCACCAGTATAGTCAACAATCTATTGTGTTGGTTTTGTCACATGGGTGAGCAAAAGCACAACACTTACTTTCCTAGTTAAGTTAGCTAAATAAGATAGAGTTTTGTGAGTTGATTAAATAACCAAATATACATGAAACAAATAAATAAAACTAAAAACAAAAGGAAATAGATGTTAAATAATATTGCAAGAACTAGAACCATGAAAAACAAAAAATGACAATCATATAGCTACCAATGGATCAATATATTGATAGGATAACACCATAGAGAAAGACATGGAATTATGAATCCCCTCTTCCTCCTTGGGAGGGATATTGAGTTCCCTAATAGAGATATATTCTCTTCATGCAATGGCAAGTACCAATGGTGAAGAAATACAATGCCAATCCTCACAAGAGGTGAGTGGAATGGCCCTCTCTATAGTGCTTGAATGATTCAAAGAGAAAAGAGGATTCTCCAAGAAGAATTCTTGCAGCATAAAAATACCTTGAAGTTATTATTTTTCTACCACACCCATGGCACATATTTATAGTTTCCATTCATGGAAAGATACAACTGGTTCATAGTGTGAACAAGGGGCCTTTTAGGGCACTTCCTATCCCTTGACTAGACTCCAAGCTAGATTTATCTCATATTTGAGTGTCAAATCGTGTTGGGGGTCAGACTAGAAGTGGTTGAGAGGCCGACAAGATTCATAAATGCATCGTTCATGAGAAGTGTGTGGATTTTCTCATAGACAATCGTGCATCTTGCGCACAGTTTTCTTTGAGGGTTGTGTTAGCCTGCACATTTTGTGCACTATGTGCACACCTCCTTTGGTGAATTTGCGCACTTTGATTTTTGAACCAAGTATATAGTTTTTTCCTTTTTGATGGAATTTGGTGTTGTAGGTGAACTAATTGTTGTTGGAATTGATATCTTTCTTCAACCATTGTGTGCAATGCTATGGATAATTTTTTAGTGATAACAACCTTTATTTTTTAATGCGATGCCTTAGGAAATGGCATTGGTGTTGTTCTAATGCAAGAAGGAAGGCCCCTTTCTTTTGAAATTCGACCACTCAAGGGAAATGACTTACACAAACCCATTTATGTGAATGAAATGACGGAAATACTACATGAAATGAAGAAATGGTGTCCTTACCTAATAGGTAAGCACTTCAAAGCCAAATAAAATCATGATAGTCTTAAATACTTATTGGAATAAAGACTATCTTCAAAAGAATAACAGAAATGGGTGACAAAGATGTTGGGTTATGATTTTGAAATCATCTACAAAAAAGGGAAGAAAAATGTTGTGGAAGATGTACTCTCAAGAATGGATAAACATGTCGAGGCCTTTCTCTGTGTTATCTTGATCATCCAACCCTATTGGATAATAGAAGTGAGGTATGAATAGAAGAATGATGAAAATGTGTGGACTCTCATTCAAAGTTTGTAGAAGGATTCCAATGCATTAGATACATCTACATGGAAAAATGATTCACTATGGAACATAGATCGCTTGTATTTATGTAAAAACACCCAAGTCAAACATAAGTACTCTTGGAATTTCACACCTCTCTGGTAGGAGAGCACTCGGGATTTTTGTAAACCTACCATAGGGTCAAGAAGGAATTTTTTTGGGATGGACTTGAAAATGATGTTCAAATGTTTGTGGCTGAATGTTTTATTTGCCAACAAAATAAGGTGGAAACAATTAATACCACAGGTATTTTACAACCATTAGCCATCCCAAGTCAGCGTTGGGAGGAGGTTTTCATGGATTTCATCATAGGGTTACTGAAGACTGAAGGAAAGAGTTTCATCATGGTGATTGTTGATAGACTGACCAAGTATGCACACTTTTTTTCACACTCTTGTCCTTTCAAAGACAATATAGTTTCCACCGCATTCATGGAGACAGTTTAAAAGCTACATGGAAGGCCAAAGTTTATTGTAAATGATAGAGATCCCATCTTCATTGGACATTTCTAGATAGAATTATTTTTTTGTTTGGGTACTCAATTGGCTCATAGCTCATCTTATCATGCTCAATCTAATGGAGAAATTGAGATAGTGAACAAATTTCTGGAAGGATACCTTCATTTTTTTGTCTCTCATAAACAAGCACAATGGTTCAAATGATTACCCTTGGAAAAATGGTGGTATAGATCTTCCTTTCACACTGCAAAAAAAATGACACCATTTATGGCACTCTATGGATATCACCCACCTTCCATCACTTCTTCTCTAAATGAAAAATATAAGGTTCAAGCAGTGGAAGATCACATCGAGCATAAACAACAAGTTCTCCAACTCATAAAGGACAACCTGACCATGGCACAAAATCACATGAAACAACAAGCATATCAACATCATAGTGAAAGAAGTTTTGAAGAAGTGGATTGGGTATTTTTAAGACTACAACCATACAAACAGATGTCCCTTAATAAATCTAAGAAGGATAATAAATTATCACCAAGGTACTATGGGCCTTATAAGGTGTTGCAAAAGATTGTTACTATGGCATACAAATTGGATTTTCCAGCATCTTCGCGAGTACACCCACTTTTACATGTTTCATTCTTAAAGAAGGTTATAGGTGTCAAGATACCAGTTCAAACTATATTGTTATCACTTTATGAGGACGAAAAAATCATATTGGATCCCGAAGCTATCACTGACACAAGAATTCACCAACTGACTAATCGATCCATTTTAGAGTATCTCATTAAGTGCATGGAACTACATGTTGAAGATTCCACTTGGGAAGATGAGTATTTATACATAAGAATCTATAATTATTTAAGCATTGTGGACAACACTAGTCTTAAGGAAAGGGGCATGTTAATCCCTAAATAGTGGCACATTACCCCTTAATTGGGGCATATTACATTAGTAATTTTATTTTATTTATGTCGGCTTGGGTCCATTAGTTGTAATTGTACCTCGTAGTTTCCTATATATACCAAGGAGACCTTTTCATTTGGAATCATCTTGTATTGGGAAATTTATGTGGTGTATAAGGAGCTTCCCCCCTTGAAGAGGCTTATTATTGGAAATTCTCTCTTTCTCAAGGGGTTGATTACTTATTCTGAAGTTGTTTTATGCTATTTTAATATTTTCTTCTTAACATACCCCTATTTTAAAAGTTGTAGATCTAGATGAGGATTTTTGTGTGTGCAAATATGTATGCAAGGAAGGGCTTGGTGGAATCCTTGTGCAAAATGGACATGTAATTTTTTATGATTCCAAAACATTGAAGGAACATGAAATAAATTATACCAAACATGACTTGGAGTTAGCATCTATAGTAAATTCCTTAAGGATGTGGAGGAATTACCTCA
>ML810252.1:122679-133707 GCA_009831015.1 Picea engelmannii
TGAGTAAAGCTTTGCACATTTTGTCCTTTAGCTTGTCTAAAATTTTGCCAATCCATAGTAGATTTTTTCATATATGCCAATGGGTAAAATTGTCTTTTAATTGCAACAATAAAATCATTCCAAGAGGTTAAAATTTTACCATGATTCTTCATGTCCTCTTGAATCTTGGCTTCCCACCAAGTGAGTGCTTCACTATCCAATCTTAAAGAAGCAAGCTGAATCTTAGTTTCAGCATCTTGAATTTTTTGTATCCTACAATACACCTCAATCTGACGAATCCAATTATCTAATTTCTCAGCGTTTACCTCTCCATTGTACATTGGCAATTCGAATTTAATATCAAGCTTTAACAAAGGAATTTGTGAAGGAGTTTTACCATGTCCTTTTTGAAAATTTGGAAGAGGTCTTGAACTGGTAGAAGAAGAATAAGAAGATGGAGGTGAGGTTGGTGGAGAAGCACCATTCCCTCCATTTCCATTTGGAGTTTTATCACCACTGCCTCCCTTGTGCTCTGAAGGGTTGGAGCCTTCACCTTGCAACCTTGTATTCCTTTCTTCCATCAAGAGTTTCATCATTTCTCTCATTTCCGTGAAAGGTTTTCTAAGATCTTCATCTTCTGCAGGAATATGTTCATGACTCTCTTCATGAGCCATACTTGGTGAATGTGTCCTTGAAGCTTGCGGTCATAATATAATATTCCTTCTTGAAGGATGAGAACTTGGCTCTACAAGTTGACCTTCTCCTCTTGTGAGTTTCAACCTTGTGAGCATCAGAAAATAAAACACTTGCAAATAATCAAGTCTTCAAAAACCTATGCTCTGATACCAACTTGCTCTAAAAATGAAGAAGACTTGTATTCTTGAAAATTTTTGCAAGATTTATTTCATGCGTTAAAATGAAAATGGATCAATTTTGCAAGACAAATTTTATAGAAATTACTCATTCAATATGCATATAAACAACAACAATAAACAGTGAACATAAAACACATAACACAACAAATGATAAAGGAGTCCACCCCTCTCTTGGGCTACATCTCCTGGTCCAGCTTCCGATGGATCTTTTGTATTATTTTCTCAAATTGCTCAAATATGTCCTTTACAATGCTCAAAATTCCTAATAGATGGCTCCAATGGCTTCAGAACGTCCAAAAACCGCTAGATGAGCTTTTTCGGCACCTCGTTTGGCCAAAAATTGAAGACGATAGGCTTCCTGGAAGTTCCCCTTCAAACTTGTTGTCTCTAGAACGCCAAAATGCACCCTTATTCCCTCAACCTAGCCCCCACGCACTTTTATGTGTTAAAACGTAGCACCGGGCGCAACCCCACAAACAGTGCGAACTGTAGGATGGTTATGGGCGCGCCTAGCCCCTAACCGCCAAGGCTATGGTCATAAGGGTCACCATGTGACCTCACACTAGCGCAAAAAGGGCTTTGTTTCCAAGGGTGAATGTGTAATGGACAAGTGGCAGGCATTGGTTGTATAACCATTTTAAAACATACCAAAACTCGTGATTGCTCTGTGTGACAAAGGGTCATATGGGCGAATATATAAAATAGGGGGTTGGGGCTAAGCCCCAGCTCGGACCCTCGCACCAACTATTAAACAACTCAAATTTAAATTTATATAAAACCACATATATAACAAGGCACATTGTATGGCGCGTTGGCAGAGCGGAATTTTCAAAGACTTTACATGCGCGTGGGGAGGTTCGGGGTTTGATCCCCATAGACTCCATAACTTTTAAACCAACAACCAATACCAATAACAGGGTGCCACGTGGTAGCCCATGACTGGGCCACGTGGCATCGTATAACCAACCAAAAACTTCCACGTGTCGCAATATCATTCATCCAACTGCCAACTCAGTGTACGGACTCTGCCACATCATCGTACGGCCTTTTCCACGTCAGCATCCATGCAGACTATACGGACTGTACAGTCAACACATTTTTTTTTCTTGTTTGTAATTTTGAACAGAACACGATATCTCTCTCATCCGATGTCCATTTGAACCCAAATGAGTTGCGTTGGGTTCATGACGACAAGGCCTACACTCCTGTTTGATTTGAAGTGATTCCAAGCACTTTGAATTTTGAGCAAAATTTGATCCCCTGGATCAGCCCCTCCCCTACAAACTACACCATCCTCTGTGCACATAACCAAACCATTTACACATTAACATATATAAAACATTACATCAAAATACTTGATAATTCTGCAACTTAATGACTCATGCAAGAATTGAAACCAACAACTTCCATTTCCCCTCAACCCTCATATCATTTGGATGGGAAATTTCAGAGTTGTGGCTCCAAGAACTTCAATTTCCAAAATTGAGTCTTCAATCGCTTATGTACAGATGTACATTTAGATTTCTTCAAATTTTTCAAAATTTTGCAGGTGTGCTTCCTGCATGAATTCCTCGTGCTCCCATGTAGTATCTTTGGGATTGTAATAGGTCAATTGAACCTTTGCCAGGGATATGGCTTTGTTCTTGAGAACTTTAATTTTCTAGTCCAGGATACACACTAGTTCCACCTGGAAATCACCTTTGTGCCCCAGCTGGATCACATTCCAATCAATCATATAATTAGGATCAAGTACATACTTTTTTAACAAACATACATGGAAGACATTATGAATTATCATGGATGCAAGTAATGCTAGCATGCATGAAATTGGACTTATATTTTCTAAGATCTCAAAAAGTCACACAATATCTCACTGTTGATTTTGGGAAACTTCTCAATTTAAATGAGCTTCTCTTGGATTTAACTTTTAAAAAAACATACTCTACCACTTTGAATTATCTGTTTGTTCTCTTTCTATCAGCGTATCTATTCTACCGATCTTGTGCAACTTTTAAATTTTTATTGATTTTTACCATATGTTCTTCCATTTCCTTTGAAAACTCTAGCCCAATCACACTTGTGTCTATTGGGTTATCCCAAATTACGGGTGTGTGCATTTTTTTCTAGACAAGGCTTCAAATGAGATCATCTTCAATGATTCCTGAGACCCATTGTTGTATGCAAACTCAACTAAATGGATATAGTCCTCCAACTTAAAAGGCCTATCCATTACATAAATTCTCAACATATCTTCAATTAATCTATTAATTCTTTATGTCTTCCCATCTGACTCTGGGTGATATGATGTACTAAAAATTAAAATTTTCCCAAATCCCTTAAACAACCCCCTCCAAAATTGGAAGTGAACTTGGGATCTTGGTCTGAAACTATTTCCTTAGGAACACCGTGTAGCCTAGAAATTATCTCATTTTAATTTCTACAATATTAGTTGCCTTCTGAGTTACTTTTACTAGAATGAAATGTTCATCCTTTGTAAACTTCTCCACGACTACAATGGTGGAATCATGTTGCCTTGTTGTCCTAAGAAATTTGGTAATGAAATCTATAGTAACAACTTCTCATTTCCTTTCAGGAATGGGAAATGGCTACAACAATATCTTGGGATGTCGATGTTCAACGTTTACCTTCTGACACTCCATGCATCTATCCAAATAATCGGTAACATCCTTCTTCATACCAGGACAAAAATATTGGCCTCTTACAACTGTAACTTGGATCTCCAATGTATGACAAATTATGCATCTCCTTTAGAACTAAAATTTTCAATTCATGAGAATTGTGAACATTAACTCTATTTTGAAATAAGAGGACTATGTCCTCTTTTATCTTGCAATCCTTATATTTATGTTGTGTATCATTCTGTTGTAAGATTTTTTTAACTTGCACATAATCCTAACTTGTTGTTACATCCTTTAGAATTATATCTTTCAAATGTGTTTGATACATACTAATGGCTATAGAATGCATTTTATGCACCCTTTTGTTGAGTACATCAACTACCTTGTTCTCTTTTCCTTTTATGTCCTTGATTTCAAAGTTATATTCACTAAGAAATTCCATCCATCTAGTTTGTCTAGCATTTAGTGTTGGTTGTTCAAACAAATATTTTAGACCACTATGGTCCGTCCTTAATTCAAATTTTCTTCCCATGAGGTAATTCCTCCACATCCTTAAGGAATTTACTATAGATGCTAACTCCAAGTCATGTTTGGTATAATTTATTTCATGTTCCTTCAATGTTTTGGAATCATAAAAAATTACATGTCCATTTTGCACAAGGATTCCACCAAGCCCTTCCTTGCATACATATTTGCACACACAAAAATCCTCATCTAGATCTACAACTTTTAAAATAGGGGTATGTTAAGAAGAAAATATTAAAATAGCATAAAACAACTTCAGAATAAGTAATCAACCCCTTGAGAAAGAGAGAATTTCCAATAATAAGCCTCTTCAAGGGGGGAAGCTCCTTATACACCACATAAATTTCCCAATACAAGATGATTCCAAATGAAAAGGTCTCCTTGGTATATATAGGAAACTACGAGGTACAATTACAACTAATGGACCCAAGCCGACATAAATAAAATAAAATTACTAATGTAATATGCCCCAATTAAGGGGTAATGTGCCACTATTTAGGGATTAACATGCCCCTTTCCTTAAGACTAGTGTTGTCCACAATGCTTAAATAATTATAGATTCTTATGTATAAATACTCATCTTCCCAAGTGGAATCTTCAACATGTAGTTCCATGCACTTAATGAGATACTCTAAAATGGATCGATTAGTCAGTTGGTGAATTCTTGTGTCAGTGATAGCTTCGGGATCCAATATGATTTTTTCGTCCTCATAAAGTGATAACAATATAGTTTGAACTGGTATCTTGACACCTATAACCTTCTTTAAGAATGAAACATGTAAAAGTGGGTGTACTCGCGAAGATGCTGGAAAATCCAATTTGTATGCCATAGTAACAATCTTTTGCAACACCTTATAAGGCCCATAGTACCTTGGTGATAATTTATTATCCTTCTTAGATTTATTAAGGGACATCTGTTTGTATGGTTGTAGTCTTAAAAATACCCAATCCACTTCTTCAAAACTTCTTTCACTATGATGTTGATATGCTTGTTGTTTCATGTGATTTTGTGCCATGGTCAGGTTGTCCTTTATGAGTTGGAGAACTTGTTGTTTATGCTCGATGTGATCTTCCACTGCTTGAACCTTATATTTTTCATTTAGAGAAGAAGTGATGGAAGGTGGGTGATATCCATAGAGTGCCATAAATGGTGTCATTTTTTTTGCAGTGTGAAAGGAAGATCTATACCACCATTTTTCCAAGGGTAATCATTTGAACCATTGTGCTTGTTTATGAGAGACAAAAAAATGAAGGTATCCTTCCAGAAATTTGTTCACTATCTCAATTTCTCCATTAGATTGAGCATGATAAGATGAGCTATGAGCCAATTGAGTACCCAAACAAAAAAATAATTCTATCTAGAAATGTCCAATGAAGATGGGATCTCTATCATTTACAATAAACTTTGGCCTTCCATGTAGCTTTTAAACTGTCTCCATGAATGCGGTGGAAACTATATTGTCTTTGAAAGGACAAGAGTGTGAAAAAAAGTGTGCATACTTGGTCAGTCTATCAACAATCACCATGATGAAACTCTTTCCTTCAGTCTTCAGTAACCCTATGATGAAATCCATGAAAACCTCCTCCCAACGCTGACTTGGGATGGCTAATGGTTGTAAAATACCTGTGGTATTAATTGTTTCCACCTTATTTTGTTGGCAAATAAAACATTCAGCCACAAACATTTGAACATCATTTTCAAGTCCATCCCAAAAAAATTCCTTCTTGACCCTATGGTAGGTTTACAAAAATCCCGAGTGCTCTCCTACCAGAGAGGTGTGAAATTCCAAGAGTACTTATGTTTGACTTGGGTGTTTTTACATAAATACAAGCGATCTATGTTCCATAGTGAATCATTTTTCCATGTAGATGTATCTAATGCATTGGAATCCTTCTACAAACTTTGAATGAGAGTCCACACATTTTCATCATTCTTCTATTCATACCTCACTTCTATTATCCAATAGGGTTGGATGATCAAGATAACACAGAGAAAGGCCTCGACATGTTTATCCATTCTTGAGAGTACATCTTCCACAACATTTTTCTTCCCTTTTTTGTAGATGATTTCAAAATCATAACCCAACATCTTTGTCACCCATTTCTGTTATTCTTTTGAAGATAGTCTTTATTCCAATAAGTATTTAAGACTATCATGATTTTATTTGGCTTTGAAGTGCTTACCTATTAGGTAAGGACACCATTTCTTCATTTCATGTAGTATTTCCGTCATTTCATTCACATAAATGGGTTTGTGTAAGTCATTTCCCTTGAGTGGTCGAATTTCAAAAGAAAGGGGCCTTCCTTCTTGCATTAGAACAACACCAATGCCATTTCCTAAGGCATCGCATTAAAAAATAAAGGTTGTTATCACTAAAAAATTATCCATAGCATTGCACACAATGGTTGAAGAAAGATATCAATTCCAACAACAATTAGTTCACCTACAACACCAAATTCCATCAAAAAGGAAAAAACTATATACTTGGTTCAAAAATCAAAGTGCGCAAATTCACCAAAGGAGGTGTGCACATAGTGCACAAAATGTGCAGGCTAACACAACCCTCAAAGAAAACTGTGCGCAAGATGCACGATTGTCTATGAGAAAATCCACACACTTCTCATGAACGATGCATTTATGAATCTTGTCGGCCTCTCAACCACTTCTAGTCTGACCCCCAACACGATTTGACACTCAAATATGAGATAAATCTAGCTTGGAGTCTAGTCAAGGGATAGGAAGTGCCCTAAAAGGCCCCTTGTTCACACTATGAACCAGTTGTATCTTTCCATGAATGGAAACTATAAATATGTGCCATGGGTGTGGTAGAAAAATAATAACTTCAAGGTATTTTTATGCTGCAAGAATTCTTCTTGGAGAATCCTCTTTTCTCTTTGAATCATTCAAGCACTATAGAGAGGGCCATTCCACTCACCTCTTGTGAGGATTGGCATTGTATTTCTTCACCATTGGTACTTGCCATTGCATGAAGAGAATATATCTCTATTAGGGAACTCAATATCCCTCCCAAGGAGGAAGAGGGGATTCATAATTCCATGTCTTTCTCTATGGTGTTATCCTATCAATATATTGATCCATTGGTAGCTATATGATTGTCATTTTTTGTTTTTCATGGTTCTAGTTCTTGCAATATTATTTAACATCTATTTCCTTTTGTTTTTAGTTTTATTTATTTGTTTCATGTATATTTGGTTATTTAATCAACTCACAAAACTCTATCTTATTTAGCTAACTTAACTAGGAAAGTAAGTGTTGTGCTTTTGCTCACCCATGTGACAAAACCAACACAATAGATTGTTGACTATACTGGTGAATGTGAATCAAATTCCTCCCTATTTAAGTCTTGAGAGCACTTCTTTCTAATTGTTTGGATTTGCGGGTACCAAAATCAACCTAATCTAGTCTTCCAAAGTCAGATTTTAGAGCCCAGGAAAGAGAATTTCATTTGAAATTTTCTTTCCCGATGCATGACAGGCAGTGTGTGGCTTTTGAGGCAAACATATGTTCATTTTGAGCATTGTACGCATAATAGATTTCATATACACGTGCATTGTTCACATTATTCACGCTTAGCGTGACTGTCAGAACTATAGCCTGCACACAAGTTCAATTTTTGCAAATTGTAAGGTTTTATATGAGTGGTTTGAGGACCCCTTGCCTTCATTTTTTAATTTCTTGCACTTTGTAAATAAATCACACTTCACTTAGAGTCTTTTCTCAAAAGGAAGCTTAGCTAACATAAGCACATAGGGGTAAAAATAATCACAATTCTTCTCTTTTCTTTGTTGCCACACGGATGGCTCATTTGGCATTTAAAAAATTGAGTTAAAGTTATTGCTTTTTCAAACACAAATAAACTAATTTGGGCCTAGAAATCAATTTTATCCCTCAAGTATGCTCTTCTCCCACACCCAAGTGTGATCTCGGGAATAATAAAAAGTGGTTGAAAGGAAATTTCATCTCCCTTAAAATCATTAGGAGAGGAAAAAACCCCCTAGGGTACCTCTTAGTTTTGGAAAATTATCTTAAATATTTGTAAGGGCCCATACATGCCCACATATTTAAAATCTTAGGATAGTTTCTAAAATGATTTCTTAGTCTAGACGACACTCTAGGAAAGTTTAAAAGATCATGTAATGGGTCCATACATGCCCACATGTCTACAATTCTAGGATAGTTTCAAAACACTTATTATTATAGACAACATTCTAGGGAGTTTAAAGGATCAAGTACGGACCCATATGTCCACATTGATAGTTCTATAGGGATTTAAATATTCTGCAAGGTTGTACCAAAGAAGCATAGTAATCTAGGTAATAAGATTTGTAAGTACCATAGGAGGTTCACGTGCTACAATCTTATACTTAAATTATTAAAAATATTTTTCACACTTTTCACTTTCTTTCACACATGGCCACTCATCACACACATTATTTCTATTAGAATAGTGGAGGTCGAAGTAAGTTTTCTTTTTAACTACCCACAAAGTACTTCAAACGAACTTTGAAAGATCTGACTGCTTCTTTGGAGATTGTCCACAACAATTTAATTCAAACGAGGTTGGTCCATAACCCCAACCTCTCAGCTAACTCCATCTAAAATTTTTCTAAGAAAACACTAAATTTTCCTCCATAGGAGGTTCCTAAAGAATTTCTTAGTCTAGGTAGGATCTCACGGGTAGGCATCCAAATAACCCCCTATTATCAGGTTCTCACATTTTGAAACAATAGAAGTTGAGAATAGGGATATTTCAAATCCTCCAAGTCAAGTTTCCTTATACCATAAGGCAGGGAGATACACGTGAAGGGTCGAAGTCCGAGATCAATTTTTTATGTGCATCCCTCCCAGAGTCACCCAACTCTTGTGAGGGCATCCATCCCGTGACCCATTTTTTAGGCTGAAAATATAAATGTTTCACTTTGACCAAGGTACTTAGTGGTCAAACATAGGATATCTACCCATATGGTGGTTGTGGGCTGAAATCACACCTTGATCATATTTTGTGTGGCTATTGGGAAATATCACCAACTCTTTCGGGATATGCACCCTCTACCCCTCATTATAACTGATTATTTCAACCTTCACTAGTTCCTGTTCCAGTGGATTCATACCCCACTGTTGAGTGCTATTGGAAGGCCCAATGCTAAATTGAGAGGAAGGATGATAGGTATTTTAGGACAAGAGATTTATTTTTTTCCCCCACGCGGAAAAAAATCCACCTATCCACATGCTTGTTTATTTTACAATTGATTTATGTATGACGTTCATTTGATTACATGAAATTGTGATTTATACTATTTTGTGAAGGTCGAAAAGATACAAATCTCTTGTTCATTTATTTCTCTCTTGTCACCATTTGCACACATTCACTTTTCTAGTCAGAACCATAAGGGAGCCACATAATCCCTGTCATTCTATATGCTTGCATAATCTCCCTCCTATCCTAGGAGGAGTCCCTAGTCTTTCCAACTCACAGACTCAACCATCTCACACCCCAGTGAGTGCTACTATTTTGGGATCAACTTTACTTGGTTCCACTTTGCTTTGGTCAAATACCCAAGGAAATACATCTATTGCTTCTCCTTCACAAGGACTTGGGGAACAAACTTATTCTCAAGGGATAAGTACAAGCCCACCAAATCCCTCTCAAGGGATATGTCCATTACCTACACAGTCAATGGATGGAACTAATCCTCCACCAAATATGCCTTTTCCATACCGGACATCTTTCAATATTCCTAATTTAACCAAACTCACAAATGACCCTATTTTATATGATGCAACTTGGCTCAATATGCCTACCAAGTTGCCTCCAGACATTACAAAGTTTAAAGGAAAACCAGAGGAAGATCCTGCCAACCATGTTATGACCTTCCACTTATGGTGCTCTTCAAACAACATCATGGATGATTTCATCCGCTTGTGGTTATTTCAAATAACTATCATTGGTTCATCAGCCAAATGGTATATGGATGAAAAATGAGGGTCCCATGTGACCTTTGAATCATTGGCCAAGGCCTTTTTGTCCTTTTTCCAATTACCAGTTCATCATGACATTGGATTAGAAATTCTCTTCGAGTTCAAAAAAACCAATTCTATCCATATCGTCGACGACATCCATGAATGGCGTCGGTGACGTAATTTGTGTAAAGAGGAAACCACCAAAGAACAATGCCTTGATTGGTGTCTTAAATCGATCATCCCTATGATCGAAAAGGATGTAGCATCCACTTTTCCTCAATCATAAGAGGAAGAC
Organism: Picea engelmannii; assembly: GCA_009831015.1. Lineage (NCBI taxonomy): Eukaryota > Viridiplantae > Streptophyta > Pinopsida > Pinales > Pinaceae > Picea > Picea engelmannii. Next base: position 132,976 of record ML810252.1, read on the forward strand.
ATCATCAAATACCAACAATTTGACCTCATCTATCCTCAATCAAGTTACTTGTACATAGTATTTCTTGATGGACCCAGACCCATACCATCTGGCAGGGACAAACTTGGGATGACCCATGTTGTAGATGGGTTGATTGGTGCTATGACACACCTCAAACCTTAGGACCACCCATCACCTACTTATGGTGAAAATAAATATCCACAACCATATGGAGGGAAGTCTTATTTCCCTCCTCCCACTCACCAACAATCATATCCTATTTCTCCCTCTCATCTGTTGGGGGGACCCCCACCGGTACCCCAGATGCATATGGTCTCTCAATATAGTACAGATCCACCCCCAACCCCCACATATAACCCCAACAGTAGTGGAAGTACTTCAACTTCTTATACTACATATGGATCGTATCCATAAAACAATCCATATTTTCCATTTCCTGGTCCTCCCCAACTAGTTTCTCCTCCAACAGGACAACTACACATTGGTGTTAACTTTGTTCAGGCCTCTCCCATTCAAAAGGTTCATAATTTTGAACAGTTGAATATAGAAAATTTGGCCCATCAGTTGAATAATTCCAAGAAGAAAGGAAAAATCAAAACAATAACAACCTGGGACCAGGAGGAAATAAACCCCAACAAAAGCGTCCTACTAGGGGAAACCAAAATCAAGGCAACCAAAACCCCCAAGGGGAAAAAATAACAATCAACCACGACAAGGGAAGAACAATAACCT
>ML810253.1:4396-16404 GCA_009831015.1 Picea engelmannii
TTATTGCTCATTATTGGATAATAATTAAACATTGATATAACACTTGGATTATTTGGAGAAAAATGATTATAATTACGCTATACTGATTCACCCCCCCTCTCAGTAATCCAACAATTTGTTCATCTGAAATGAACTGGAAGAGAGATATGGAAGTGAACAACTGCAATTTCTGAACATTCCATGATTTCTTTGACAATTCGATCATTTTTCCAATTATTTGAGCTAGAAGAATCTAATGTCTTCTGCTAATTGGTGAACATGTAGTATCACCACTCTACTATAAGTGTATCATTGAAAGTGCTCTCTGAGTCTGTGGTTTCGGATGACCACCAACCAATTGATACCATGTATCTAATGGTTTTTTGGATGATCACTAACCAATATTGACACTTTTAGGTGTCTAACAACATCCCAATTTATCATGTTTATGATTCAATTGAAAGTCATTGAATCATAATTCTACCAAAGTTTGTCATCTACAGACCACAATTTCCCATTTGGCAAATTTTATGCCCATATGGCATACTTGATGTTTGTTGTTGTAGAAACTTTCTATCTGAAAAACACCTTCAATTTCATCACTAATTCCCCCCTTTGTTAGCAGAAAGGAGAGACCATAAGTGGTTTCATGAACCATCACCACTGGAATTTTGAACTCCCCCCCTTAAGGTGCATGAGAGTTTCATCATTGTACTCCCTCTTTATATGCTCAAGAGAGTACCATACTTGTTCCATTTGAGTACAACACAAAGTGGCATGCGTAAACAACCACATGTTATATCATCCCGTGGGGGCCATGCTCGAAAGCTACGCCATAAGGGGACCACTTATGTGAGGTACAAAAAGGTTAAGTGATACAATATTAGTCTTTAATCGAGATTGAATTATACAGTAAGACTTATATAATCGCTTGGTTGTTGATGACCATTTCTGAGGATCAATCCACTCATAGTGAATCTTCAATATTGCAGGTTTCTTCAGTGTTGAACATCTGTCTGAAGAGTGGTTATGCTTGCCACAATGTTGGCAAGGATGGAGATCAAAACATGCATTCTCCATGTGATTATCTTGATTACAATGTTGGCACTTAACATCCCGATCGCCAAAATTTGAAGTTGAATTTTCTTGAAGGAATCAAACGCTCACAAACAAAATTGGTTTGGAGTAATTTGGAATATGAAAATTGTTTTGATTTTCATATCCTAAGCCATGTCGATTCCTATTGAAGTGTAATTATTCCCAAGGTCTAATGATGGGTTTGGAAATATCATGCTGTACTTGATGACGTGCTTCACATTTACTTTCACTTACACTTGTATCAATTTGTGCTTTGGCATCTTCTTCTTGCAATTCATATTCATTAGAAGTTACTCTGAAGTTGGCTTGTTGATATTCTCCTTCACTGACTTTTGATCATCATTATCATCATTATCATCACTATCATAGAGAGGATTGTTCTGAACAAAAAATAGTTCAGAAAACTTCAATGGTTGTTGACTTTTGAGATTTATCAACTCATCATTTAATAATTGGGATTGTTCTTGAAGAAGTATAAATTTATCTTGAGTCACTTGCAAACGAGTTATCATTGACTGAAGAGTTGCTTTGTTCAATATCACTATGTTGTCTTCAATGGTGTTTATTAGAGTGTTCAACAACTCTAATAATTCATGACTTCGCTCCATTTGAACACACTTGCTTGAACCTATCGTTCACTTGCTCTTCTTCCTTGCTTGAATTTGTTTCATGCTCGAACTTTTCTTTCTTTCTTCCAAGAAGTTTAGGGTGTCGGTAAACACCGAAAATGCATCCAAACTTGTGATGTTTACAATGATTTGAGTTAAACTATTCAACCTAGTCAATTTTGACTCAAAATGATAATGAATCTTGGGTGTCGGGCTCAACAGAGAATGCACCCAATTACAAATTCAACTTGATTTGATTTGACACTTACAAAATAATTAAATTTGATCTTGATTACTTACAAAAAATACTATTTGCAAGTACATTACTTGTAGTTGATGTTGAAGTGATCTTCAAAGTTGACTTCTTTGATGATGTTTTGAGTCCTTGAATATTAGGTTCTTGATGTGTCCATTTGTTGAATGAATGCAACTTAATTGAGTTCTTTGATTGCATCTGCTTGAGTTTCATTAATTATGAAAGATTGCATTTCCTTAACTTGTTGTGTACTCCATGTGTGTGTGATAATGTCAAAACTAGACATAAATCAGCTCATAAAACAACCATGAGAAAATCACCAACACACTACACAAGGTGTACCTAAGATCTCCTTATTCAATTTCAGGCGGATCTAGGACACAAGCAAAAATAATCTATTTTATTATAGTATCCTTCTCATAACAAATCCCAAATACAATTAGCTCGATACTCTTGTGACAAAAAAAGCGTCACCAAACTCTCATCAAGGATTCAACCCTTTTTACAATCAAACTTTCTCAATTTCTCAATCTCCCTCACACATTAAGGCTTCAACCCCCTTTTACATAATTAAAATTTCTAAATCGCTTATCACTCCAAAAAATACAACTTCCAACTTCTTTATGAAACAAAAACTTTGCTCTTAATAACACTTAAAAGTGTTTTAAGTTCCCACGAATATTTTTAAGTGTATCATAATAATAAATAAAACACTTTAAAAAAGTTTACCTTAGGTTTTTACACCATATGCAATAACTTTTTCTATAAAATGTTATAGTTTTTGCTATAACGTTGGAAAATGAAACCATTGGAAAGTGAAACGTTGGAAAGTTGACACGATTTCTTTTACAACAAGGAACAAATTTTGTACCTTGCGAACCGTGAGAAACTACATGCAATATCTAGCACTCTTTGCTTGGACGAAATTCTGGTTGAATCCCACAATAGAATTGCATGGGATACTAGATCGTCTGGGATGCTATATCGTTGGCATATTTCTGTGTGGAAAATTGCTGAAGGTATCAACATGTGGGGATTCTGGCAAGCTTTTCATTCTACAGAAGCATCAACAAAGAATAATCAACCAAACCTTAGCGCAAAATCAGATCTGAATTGTTGCGACCTTGCTGGAATACGTTTCTCCTTTCAATCGTTTCTCTGATCTAATGGAATGGTACACTACTCTGGTTAATATTTCTCTGATCCATTGAAAAAATTGCAGTTCTTTTCTTTAATTAAAAACTGCAAACTACTAACATACCAATCACCATTGATCTCATACCAGCGGGCACAATAAAGGATTAAGGATCGAGCATTCACTGACCCAGAGAAGAGCGAACAATATTATTTATACAACTGGATTTGGGCTATATTCATCACGTGGGTTTGAATCTTGGATGCTGTGTATTGAATTTTAGATCTATGCCTCCTTTATTTTAGTAGCCATTGCTTATAGAACAATGGTGTGGAATATTGGAGCATAGACTTAGATTCACCAATAGAAATGAATGATAAAAAATCTAGGCATCAAAAGACTAAGAGATAGCTTGGCGATCTGGGCATCCATATATCATCAAAGATCAAGACATTTTTCTGTAGCACACCATCTAGGTGTAGCTCCGTATGGGTTTGCCTAGATTTTTAATTACATCATAAAACTTGAAGTTCTCACCTTCCAACCTTTCATGAAGCTATCGAAGCTTCCATGAAACACTACCATGGAGAAACTATTAGGCTCTTAAGAACTATAACAACTCTGATACCAATTGAAGAAACTGAGCATAAGAATATTAGGACAAGAAGATTGGCGGAAAAAGCCTCAAGCCATAATTCTCAACATTGTATTCATCTTAATGATACAAATATATAATACAATAATGAAACTTCCTCAATTGTTCTCACATCGACACCTCATCAGGAGATAAGGTAGGAGGAGACAATATAGGAATCTAGAAACACACTTAGGATAACAACTATATCCTAGTATGTAAAATATACAAAGGTGGTATACTAAGACTTAATGATTGTATATGAGAAAGAGGCTAACATAGAGGAAGAAGAACTAGAACTTGAAGGCGAAGATGGAGGCACTAGAGGATCTCCTCCAACCCCTTTATTTACCGAAGCATCATCACCTGGTCGTGCTTCCTTTTTCTTCCCTTTCTTCTTCATCCTCTTCTCGTAATCTCCATACATTCATTCGACCATTTCTGACATGCGATAAAAGATCATGTGAAAGTTTTTCTCCTGTTCATCACACTTGTCCTCTTCTGCCATCTTCTTCCTTCGGGATGCATGACCAACTTTGGGATTGAAAGACTTAAGAGTTCCTTCACCCTGTTTATGCTTGGCCCTAGTAAGAATTCATACTCAACAATTCAAGTCAAAGATGACTTCTCTAATACCAACATTATCCAGGATCTTTTCATCAGGTGACTTATTAAAGAATCGTATTAAATGAGAATAAACAAAAGTACACCATAAATAAGGAAAAAATCAAAAGAAAAGAGACATAATCATGTAATATGAACACAAAGAAATTGATAACAGAGTTCGTCCCTGGTGGACTAGGTCTCCAGGTCCTACTCTCAAGTGGGTAGGTCTTTTTATTAACTCCACAAAAGAATTGGGAAAAATACATAAGTATACCTCATTCTCAAGTTAAGCTACAAAATCTTTGCCTAGATCAGAAAATTAACACCACCATTGCATTTGTGGCATCGTTTTACCTAAAAATGATTGTCTCCACGCCTCGATCCGAGTCAGACACTTTTTGGCCCAAGAGACACCCCTACCTCGGTTTGCATGCCACTTCTCCTGCAATAAATGATGGATAAATATCGAAAAGCGTGCCCCAATTCATACAAATCCATAAGGGTGCGCTCAAACTCCTCTCTTATGCTCTGTCTTGTCTCGAACTCTGGCGAAGACCCCCTTATATACAAAAACTTGGCGGTTGTGTAATAAAAGAGGTGCTTGGCGTGCTGGTAGGTAGAGCTATATTTAGAATGTAGGTTAGCGAAGGTCCCGGGGCCGAATCCCGTGGACTCCGCTCCATTCGGCGGATTGTTTGGTGGTTTTTGCTAAATATGGTGGATGTTTTTGTGTGCTCTGCTAAATGTGGCAGGGAAGTTAGAGGAGGTTCCGACGATGGTTAAGTTTGGCGGATATGTTGTATATAGCGGAACTATCACCAATTTTGGCGGAGTTCTGTTATATATATTTTTAATTATTCAGTCATGGGGCCTCCTTGTGCATTTCGAGAGTGCCACGTGGTGCCTTCCTATTGGGCCATGTGGAATCCGTTGATTTTCCCATATGTATGCTAGCGTCACCTCGAGACATGTGGTGCTTTCTAGGTGGTGCCACATGGTGTCACTTGGGGGTGCCACGTGACACTTTTTTACTCATCCACATGGTGCCCTAAAAAGTCCAAATTTGAGTGACGCGTGGCAACCTCTGGTGCTGCCATGTGGCATACTGACATCATCATGACATGTGTCACCCTCTGTTCTTGTCACATAGGCTGTACGGATGTTGAATTCATCCATATTGATGCTGATGTCAGCAGTACAGATGTTGACTCATCCCCGCTGACTGGTCTAGGTTGACCCAAACTTTGACCACTTATATATTTTGATCCGTAACCCTGTTTGATGAGCCATTTACACCGTTAGAAAGCTTGCGCTGCGCTCTTCACGATCATGCCTTTTTCACTGAGTTTTTCAAACTTTGAATTTTCCCCCTTTCTCTGTTTGCTGAATTCATTCTGAGCATTCTGAATTGTTCTTAATCTTCTCTGGATCCTTTTTGGATCACGAGTATCAAATCATTTAACATAAACAAATTTTCAAACTTTATACACATTCCTTCATTATAGAAACATTTTCATCTCCAAACAATATGCTATTCAATCTTTAAATTCAAAGTCTTTCCATTAAAACTACCCTAATAAAAAAACCCAAAAGGGTACTCATCCTTCTTACGAAAGCATTCAAAACTTTAAGGTTAGGGTTGGTTACCTTTCCTCTACTCTAGTGTTAGGGTTGAATTTCCTCTTAGCTTTGCAACCCAAAATTTTGTTGACTTGACAACCCTCCCTTGCAAAAATTAATTAGTTGACCACCTCACAAATATATAACTATAGTTTAATTTAAAAAATTCTTTACACCCTTTCATACCATCCAATATATTAAATTAACTTTAAATTATTTTTAATCTCCCATATAAACACATGTAACATGATATTGGTTTACCAATAAATCTCATATTTAAAATACATTTTATACAAACTCATACTCATATTGTAGATAATTTTAAATTTCATAGACTCAACATCCCACACAACTAATGACCTTGAAGGTGATCTAAACTACACCTACACCAAATTGTGAAATAAGAGGTTCATATAGGTTTAGGTTCATCCTTTTAAGCATTTGAAATAAAAACCTTGCATAGGTAAATGTACTTGGCACTCTTACTATGTCTTGATATTCCTAAAAGTGGCATTTAAATTAATTTTTTTCTTGTGGTTTTACTTGTTGAATGACGTGGACTGATTGATTGATTAGCATTGATTACTTTCTTGTCATGATCAGGGTGGGTGAATATTTATCCTTATTTTATAAGGATGTTTTATAAAATCTATCTTTTTTTCATTTTCCATGAGATCTTTTTTGAAAAATTATTATTTTTTCATGTCTTCTCTTGGAAAAAATAATTATACTTACTCTTTTCTTTAAACTTAAATTTAACTTGGATATTAATTCTTTCTTCCAAAATTGGTTGTTGATCATGACATAAGTGTACATATATATTGATTTTCTTTATAAACTCCGATATGGAAAAGGCTTACTCTTAAAGATATTTCTAAATAAAATATTCAACTATTAGTTGAGCTTATTTTAAATGAAATATTCAACTATTAGGCGAGTTAATGACTGTTCATTATTAGGTGAGTTAATTACTATTCATTATTGCATTTATGTGTAATAGATTTGAATTTAATATAGGACAAATTTATTGTTTAAATTTATATTTTATGTATATTTCAAAGTTGTGAAATTAGAAAATATATGTGTATACATAGTTGGTATGTTAACTTAAATAATAATTAGGTAAAGTATTAACTTTAATTTTCATAATTTTAATTTGAAAATGTAAATTAAATTTATATTTTAATGAAATTTTATGGTTTTTATGTTGAAAATGAAATCATTTTAAAATAAAATGATGTTAATTTATTAATAAAATGTATATGATGATGATGATGATTAATTTCTACTAAAATCAATTGGTCTATTGGACCTTAAGAAGGTAAGAGGTTACTTCGATTTTTTTAAAATTGTAAGGTTAGGAAGGTCTCTATTGTGGAAAATATTTTTTAATTAGGACCTAATATGGGTATAGGCATGTCAATCTAAGAGGAAGTGTTTTTCATCTCTACTCTCTTAGTGTCACAAAGATGACACATTCTTTCATCCCACAGTGTTTTGGGAATTGTCCAATGCCCAATTTCACTATGTAGCTCGTGAGAGTTTGTTCTTATTTTAGCAATGTTGATTTTCTTCTTTGTACTTCTCAAAACCGAGAGGTAATTTTGATCTTCTAAATTAGGTTTGACCACCTCCTTGTAGTATCTTAATTTCCTTTTATCCATTAATTCTTTATCACACCACATATTCTCCTTAAATTTAGAATTGATAGTATTTGTAATATTATCAGTATTATGCATGATGGATTCTTCTTGTATTCCACAATGATTTAGCTAAGATTTGGCATCTTTATGCAATCCCCGCTTGAGCCGCTAGCTGTTTTGGCTAGAGTTTGAAGCAATTTTGGGGAGCCTCTTGTCATTCATGTTGTTTATTCTTGTTCTTGTACATTAGGTGTCTAATCATAGAAATGTTCTCAATGGTGGAAAGGCTTGCTTCTATGAAGATAATAACATATGGTGTATTTCCCTTAATTTTGAGATTATAAGTTATAAAATTATTTTGGATCTGATCTATCTCTCTCCAGGATTATCTAGATATACTGCAATACAAACTTCACATCCATATAAGACAACTTGAGTGATGAGAATGTGAACGAATAGTTTTTTTTAATCCGAAAGACAAAGGTCCACTGATTTACAATTGTTTTTAATCCCATAATAAGCTTTCCACCCTCCATTTATCCTTTTTTCAATGTTATAGTTCCAATTGAGCTTGTGGTGGATATCAATTCCAAGATAGTTGTATTAAGGCACTTCCTCCAATCTATTATTTTCATACACAAAAGTATTGTTGGTGATCCTTTTAGATTTAATTATTATAATTTTTGTTTTGCTAGTGTTCATAGTCATCCCCATGCTAGAGAAGAAGTCCTTGAGGATTATTAGTTGTTTACCTAGGTCATAGGGTCTCTTCTCCATACGAACAATATCATCAACATAAAGAAGGAGGATGATGACTATAGTAGTAAGAATCATACCAACACAACCTACATCCTCCAAACAATCTTCTAACTTATCAATATAGATGTCAAAAAGGGTAGGGGATAGGGAAAAACCTTGCTTCAATCCTATATTACTATTAATTTCTTCTGACCAGCCCTTAGTGTTCCTAAAATCGGAAATAACTTTCTCATATAGCCTTACTGCAACAACTCTTAACTCATAAGGGACTGTACGCTCTTCTAACTTATTTCGGAGGTTAGTCCTAGGCACAATATTAAAATATCTTCTAAAATCAACGAAACAACAAAGGAGATCAATTTTATCATTACGACACTCCAATACCATGATCCTAAATGTAACAAGGTGGTCCATAGTGGAATGGTAGCCTCTAAATCCATCCTGGCGTCTAGATCTTTTTCCATGACTTTCTAGCCATGTGTCAATCATCTTTTCCAAAATGCTTCCGTATAGCATATTTAAAATGGGGATAATCATAATGGTCCTATAATTAGATGGATTACTTTTATACTCAATTTTAAAAATAAGTATAATGAGGCTTTGAGTCCAAGGTTTTGGTAAGCCTTGCTGGATAGCTAAATTGAAGATCTTATGCATGTGAGGAATGAGGATATGCCCTCCAATTTTTAATATTTCAGCTTGGTAACCTTCGATGTCCTTAGCTTTTCCTTTTGAGAGTTGCTTAACCCCAAACTTAATGTCTTATATAGAAAACACTTCATCCTTTGTAGAGTTGTTTGGCATGTTGTCTATGATATTAGGGGATTCAAACATTTTTTTAAGGTAAAAATTCCAGTTTTTCAAGGGAATCTTATTGTTTTCTTTAGTTTTATGAGTTAGAATTTGCCTCTAGAATTTCTTAGGATCTATCTTAAATAGGTGCAAAGTCTTCTCTTTCTTTCTATTTATGTACTCATTTTTTTTCCTTGTTTAATTAAGGTTTTGTATCTATTTATCTTATCATATTTTAAAGATGCATTGGAAGCATCCCTAACGGATTTTCTAGCAATTTTACATTCATTATCATATGAAGGGTTAGTTTTATTGTTTTTTATTTTATGTAGCACCTCAATAAAAAGATTTGTTAATGGAAGTGGAGAGGGTTGTTGTAAAATTATGATAGCCATCTTCAATATTGTTCTCAAATGATATGAGTTTTAAAACATTGCTTAAGTCTTTTAAGAAAATATCAACTTTTTGTTTATAAAAAATTAAGTGCCTTTTGTTGTGAGAATGCTCTTCAATGAATCTTTTGTACATGGCAAAGTTAAGAGTCAGGGTTAGAGGTTTATGATCGAAGTCATATTTACAGACATCTAAAAACACATGGATATGAGTCATCATATTAAAATATGACCACTTTGTTATATGATTTTGTAATTTTTTTCATAACAATAATTTTAAAAACTATTAATAATTTTAATATTTAAATTTAATTCAGGGTAAAAAATAATTCTAAATAACAAATTAGAATACATCTACTACTATTTTAAAAAGTTGGTTAATATAAATCTTTCTATATCTTTAACCTTCCCACTATTTTAAAAGTTGGTTAATATAAATCTTTACATATCTTTAACCATCCCTTAAATAATTAGAGTTTTAAAATGATTATGTGCATTGATAAGTGTTTAAATAGATTTTATGATAATTTACGTTTTCGTTTTATTTTTAGATAATTATGTGTGAATTAAAATAAGCTGTTTATTAATAATAAAGCATAGATTATCAGTGATATGGAGATGATGGAGTTATGAGACATAGGTTTTAAGTGAAATTAATAAATATAGATGGTGACTTTTATCCCATGTTATCCATATTTTCTTTGAAAGTTCAAAAGATTTTGTAATTTTTGTTATAAAAATGAAAATTTACTTTAATCTAATAAAAATTGAACACAAAGTTATAAGATGGAGTGGTTCTTTGAGTTTGGTTAAGGATCCTATGTATCCAAGTTATCAAATCAAAGAAACGTCTTATCAAAACTACATTGAGCCTACCTACTAATAGAGAAAAAAATTGGTTGATATATAATAATTATATGCGTGATTTGAGCAAATACAAAGCATAATCATTGCTTTCAGTGTACAATAAAATACAAAGCATAATGATTGCTTTCAGTGTATAATAAAATACAAAGCATAATGATTGCTTTCACTGTATGTGTGATTTGAGCAAATACAAAGCATAATTGCTCTCAGTGTATGTGTGATTTGAGCAAATACAAAGCATAATTGCTCTCAGTGTATGTGTGATTTGAGAAAATACATGAAATACATATAATTATGTGGTGATTGAGAAAGAGACAAAATACAAAGTATCACATACTTGCATCTTCAATAATTGGTGGAAATAAGGATCCACCAGTGATGATTGATGACTTTCTTTGGAAGGTGGGTGAGTTAGATATTTGAGTATCCCATTATGTTGAGCTACCTTTAACTTAAAATTTGTCAAAGATTTTACCATATTATTTCTATGGTATGGAAAAATAGTTAGTTGTGATTTGAAAGGATAATAGTTGGGTCTAATAATTAAGAATGTATGTTTCCTCTTAAGAGATCACAAGTTCAAATCCAGAGGGGGGTAGGGTATGTATACCTTCGTAGAATTTATTAGTCAAATTGTTGGGCGAAGGAGGTCTTATACATCAATTTGATGTCTGTCTTGGCCGTGACCTTAAAAATTATATTATTATTATTATAGTTAGATCTTATCGTGAGAGATGAAAGACATGTTCTTTGAACCTTTATTGAATTTTCACATGAGAAATTATGGATGAAGAATTGCATACTAAATAATTTTATGAGTAATATAGCCCCTATCATGAGGATTATGTACAATTTTCTATGGTTAACTTTGGGGTGAATGAGTATGTATCTAGAATAGTAATTCTAAATTTTTGAGAATTTCTAAAATGAATAGTTTGTCGCATTAATATTGTTTATAAAATTCAATCGTGGTTTTAGATTGGCGATCACTTGGTGAATGTCTTGTAACTAATGTGAATCTATTTGATTAAAGTTTCCAAAACAGGTAGGTAGTAAGGGTAATAATATGTTTTTCATGGAAGCTGATGTTCTATATGGATGCATAAATTATTTAACCTAATTGAGAAAAGTATAAATTTGATCCTTATGAATTTTGAAAACAGACTCCGATTGTTGACTATGCCTACAAAACTATACATGACAAGACACTATATTCTAATAGAATCTCTATTATTAGTTCATGTTATTCTTAACATTGAAGTTCAATTTCTTAGATTAGGTCTCTTGTATCCTCTTGATGCCTTTATGCATAGTATTTTGTGAGTTCTTATTGTATTTGACTCAATGTGAGGAAGGGTGATTAATGAGTGGAACATTGTGTTGCTTCATATGTGAATCAAAGGTTCAAGGGAGAGGGGCATTAATTATGCCTTAGAAGACTATCCTTTCTCAGTGATCCATTTTTTTCCTTTCTCTTTTCTCAAAATTATTTTCTTCAACCTTTTATGTAGAATCTTTGTATTGTTCTAATTCTATAAAAAACAATTCTCAATTTGAAGCATATTATTTTGCTTGGGAATCATAGGTGGAGGTACTACCTATAAGGTTTGTGATGGGTG